>ML337121.1:0-44725 GCA_005239505.1 Nicotiana paniculata | reverse complement strand
CCAAGCTCCACCACCCACTTATCAATCACCTCCACCACTAACTTATCAATCACCTCCACCACCGATATATCAACCTGCTTCACCCAGATATTCACAACCCGCTTCTGTCTACCGCACTTACAATTCCCAACCATCTCATTACCAATCACCCCCTACTCGTCAAAACTTCCCTAGACCTCGTCCTAATTTTGATCGCAGACCTCCAAAATAGTATACCGCCATCGTTGAACCCATCGACCAGCTGTATAAGAAGCTCAAAGCTGCTGGTTATGTCACCCCCATCCCTGCTGCAACCCCTGAGAATCCTTCTCAATGGGTCAACCCAAACAAGTCCTGTGCATACCATTCTGGCATAAAGGGGCACACCATCGATGAATGCCGCTCTTTGAAGGACAAGATACAATCCCTAATTGACAACAAGGTCATCGTGGCAAAGTAATCCACTCCAAGTGTCCGCAACAATCCTTTTCCGGACCATAAGAGTGGAGGCATCCACTTGATCGAAATAGAAGATAATTGGGACCCTGAGGGATCAATCAAGTTGATCGCAGAAGGCGATTATCCAAATAAACCTGCAGTCACTCTCAACCCGATCATAGTCCAGATTCAACCGTCTGAGGATGCTGAGGAAAATATGTCCATTCCTCTTGAGTTTGAAGCAGCATCACCTGCAAAGTCACCAGTATCGATTGAAGTTGAGTTCGTGTCTCCGGCAAATGCACCCTCACCATTTAAGGTTGCCACCTTACCACCCTAGGCACATGTTCCATTCGAAGTGAGGGTATCTGCGCCAATCACGTTGGCGATATCGACCACGCCACCTTTCTATACAAATGTTGTACCATGGGACTATACAACCGAGGCGAGAAAGAAAGGCAAAGTGAAGACTGAAGAAGTTGTTGAAGCGCAGGGTATGACAACAACTGGTAGAGTCTATACCCCTGAACATCTGGCTGAATCTAGCAGGCAGGCTTCCAATCGGCCTCCCATTATCGAGACAGGTCCGGACGACCTTTGGAGGAAAGTACAGGCCAAGGAGTATTCGATCATCGACCAGCTGAACAAAATGAAAGCGCAAATATCCATCCTCTCTTTTCTGCAGAATTTCGAGACGCACAAAAATGCTTTATTGAAGATGTTGAATGAAGCTGATGTGTGGCTAGAATTCATGGTTTTAAGCATTATGTACCTTACATTTTATGTGCATTGGTGATAAAAATACACGTCATATGTGCATAATGGAGTCTATTTCATGTGTAGGTGAATTGGAGATGGAAGCCGAGCTAAATGGATGCATAAACGTCAAAAATACGCTCAAGAGTCGAAAAGGAGTGACCCGGGCTATAGCTGGGCATTTGGGCTATAAAGCCTGGCATGACGAGGCGTTAGCTGGGTGTTAGAGCCCTAACGCCAGGCCTGCCCAGGCTATAGCGGGCGTTTGGGGCTTAACGCCTGGGGTCCCTGGTCCGGTCAAATCCGAGTTTTGAAGGTTTTAAGTGTTTCCCGGTTTGAATAGAAGTCTCTTACACGTTTAGGGTTTGTCCCAAACATATAAATAGACCCAAAAACACAACTTTGAGGGGAGGATGCCATTTTTGGAGGGAAGATACACACAGGATCATTAGGAAGCGAAAGATTTCTCAGTTTTCTTCATCTTATTCTAGTATTTCCAATTTATGCAAAACTTAGGCAATTGTTTGATTTTAGTATGAATGGCTAAACACCCATTATTCTGGGGTTGTGGTTTAGCCATGGATATTATTATTCGACATTAATTTAACCTTGATTATAGTTCACTCAATATATGGTTGTTTCTTCAATTCTGCGTTTAATTGTTTAATTGTCTGGCCAGCAGCTAGGTTCTATATACTATCTATATTATGCTTGGGAAAGTCTTATATAGATTAGAGAAGAATTGAAGAGAGCGCGATCTTAACCCTTCAGAGCAGCGGATTTGTGGTTATGATAGGAATATACATAGTCACCGTGCTTAATTAAACATCGTAATCTTAGTGCGTTCTAATAGATTAATTTCATAGGAATATAGGCGTTAATCTAGTGAGAATAGGCGAGTAGTGCTTCGAGAGAAGGCTATGAGAGCGTTTATCGATTAATTAGCAACCATGAGTGAATTATATGAAAGGGAGAGTTAATTAGAATGCAATACGAGTGGTGAATTGATCACAACCTTGGAATATTTGTCTCTATTGAATACACAACAATACTCTCATTACTTGATAATTAGTTCATAGAATCGTAGTATAAATTAGTTACATTTCTGGATTTTATTTTGGGCTTGATTAAATAACAATTAGAGTGATTCAGCAAGTAGTTTACGCAAGTCCCTGTGGGTTCGACATTCGATTTAACATTATATTACTTGCTACGACCACGTATACTTGCGTGTGCGTTTGGGACCAACAGAAGCCTATGTGCCAAACAACATCACTAGTGGAGTAATGGCTAATATGGTGGGCCAAGTGTCGGAGAGTCACAAGATCAGTTTCCATGAGGACGAACTGCCTCCTGAAGGGTTGGGCCATAATAAAGCACTGCACATCCCTGTGAAATGTGAAGATTATTTCATTACCAGAATCCTGATCGATGGGGGATCCAGTCTTAACATCTGTCCGCTGATAACGCTCAAGAAATTGGATAAAGGGCTACATGAGATAAAGGATGGAGCGATCAATGTGAAAGCCTTCGATGGATCTCAGAGGTCCACCATTGGTGAGATCAGCCTATGACCGCAAATGGGGCCAACCTTGTTCGAGGTGGACTTCCAAGTGATAGATGTGTCAGCGTCCGACAACTTGTTATTAGGGCGACCCTAGATCCATGTTGTTGGGGCCGTAGCATCAACGCTACATCAGCCAGTGAAGTTCGAGTGGAACCACCAAGAGGTGATTATTCATGGTGATGGTTGCAACCCTTTTTACAGTCGCCAGACTATTCCGATGATTAAAGGAAGAAGGAAACTGGGTGGAGAAATTTACCACCGCATTGAACGTGTCAACACTATCGACAAAGACAAATGGTGGGAAAGCAAGATCGCAAGTATGATGAATTGGCGAGGGTACGAGCCAGGTAAAAGGCTCGGCAAGGACCTTCAGGGGATCTCCAAACCTATCAAACTCAAGAACTACGACACCACTTTCGGTTTGGTATACGAATACACTTGGGAAGAATTCAAAAACTGGTCGCCACCATGGCGTGGTCCTTATTACCCTTTGGAGCAACCAATACCGCATCTGGAGCATACCTTCCAACAGGCCGACATTATTTATGGATCAGACGAAGAAGAAGCACTTGCAGCAATGAGGAACTTGTTTCTGGAGGACAGTGATATGGACCGTTGTGTTATTCTCGAGGAAGAGGGGGAGGAAGACCCTTCCATACAGGATGTGAGCAGAGGGACGTACCTCAAGAATTGGACTGTCAGGACAACCAAAGCCCGACGAGCCTCGGGGTAGCAAGGCTAAAACGAGTGTCATTCATTGTTTTTCTTTACAAAATGATTTCCTTTTCACATTTTAATTCCTGCAATTAGATCTTCAATGTTCAAAATAATCGTTCAATTTATCAAAAGCATTTTTAAATTTTTCTTATGAATCAATATTTATTACTATCATTTTTTCTCTCATTACTTTACCTATACAACATTACTATTACCTCTCTTGATGAACCGATGACTGTGACATGCAACGAGACAACGCAGCAAACAGACGTGGATTCAGAAGAAGATGACATGCTGGCGAGATTGTCAAAGAAGTTGAGAATTTTGAGAACAGACCTAAGTCCAACCTGGACGAGACTGAAATCATCAACCTGGGAGATTCGGAAAACTTCAAGGAAACACGAATCAACATTCATTTATCATCGTCAGAAAAGAAAGAATATGCAGAATTTCTAAAGGATATATGAGGACATATTCGCCTGGTCGTATGACAACATGACTTGTCTAAGTGCGTCTATTGTGGCTCACAAATTTCCAACCAATCCAATGTGTCCACCGGTAAAATAAAAGCTCAGGAATTTCAAACCCGACATGAGTTTGAAAATCAAAGAAGAAGTCACCAAGCAGATCAACGCCAAGGTTCTCAGGGTAGTTGAGTACCCGACATGGTTAGCCAACATTGTGCCAGTACCAAAGAAGGATGGGAAAGTCAGAGTCTGTACCGACTACCGGGATCTCAACCGGGCTAGTCCGAAAGACGACTTCCCTTTGCAAAATATACATATACTGATTGACAATTGCGCCAAGCATGAACTACAATCATTCGTGAATTGCTTCGCTGGTTATCATCAGATCTGGATGGATGAGGAAGATGTTGATAAAACGGCTTTCATTACGCGTGGGGAGTGTACTTCGAAGACTATCCAACAAATTCTTTCACAATAGAGGAATCCTATATAGGAGGACTCCCGATTTTGGGATTATTACGTTGTGTTGACGCAAAGGAAGCATCCAAGCTGCTAGAAGAGATTCATGACGGACTTGTGGCCCGCATATGAACGGTTTTGTTCTGGCCAAGAAGATACTCCGAGCTTGTTACTTTTGGATGACTATGGAAACGGACTGCATTCAGTATGTCCAAAAATTCCACCGTTGTTAGATACACGCAGATATGATAAAGATGCCTACAAACAAGCTCAACGTAACAAGCTCAGCATGATCGTTCGTTGCCTGGGACATGGACGTTATTGGACTAATCGAGCATGCCGCCTCCAACAGACACATGTTCATTCTGGTAGCCATCGACTATTTCACCAAATGGGTCGAAGCAACATCCTACAAAGCAGTGACTAAGAAAGTCGTGCCAGACTTTGTCCGCGACCGTATTGTTTGTCTATTCGGGATTCCTGAGTCAATCAGCACCGATAATGGTTCCAATCTCAACAGTGACTTGATGAAAGCTATGTGCGAGGCTTTCAAGATCAAACACAAGAATTCCACAGCTTACAGACCTCAGATGAATGGAGCTGTAGAAGCCGCCAACAAAAACATCAAGAAGATACTAAGAAAGATTATAGAAAGGCACAAGCAGTGGCACGAAAAGTTATCATTTGCCTTGTTGGGATATCGCACCACAGTTAGCACCTCAACAGGGGCAACTCCCTATATGCTAGTTTATGGTACTGAGGCTGTTATTCCTGTCGAAGTTGAGATTCCATCTCTAGGAAATATACAAGAAGCTGAGCTCAGCGACGCAGAATGGGTAAAGAGCCGTTATGAGCAACTAGCCCTCATAGACGGAAAGAGAATAAATGCAGTTTTTCATGGTCAACTCTATCAGAATAGAATGACTCGAGTCTTCAATAAGAGAGTCAAGCCTAGACAGTTCACACCGAGGCAGCTGGTGCTGAAGAAGATCTTTCCACATTAAGACAAAGCCAAAGGGAAGTTCTCTCCCAACTGGCAGGGTCCGTACATGGTTCACCGGGTACTGACAGGAGGAGCACTTATACTCGCAAAAATGGACGGAGAAGTCTGGCCAAAGCCAATCAATTCAGATGCAGTCAAACGCTACTATGTGTAATCTTTATGATTTCTCAATGATGTAAATTGAACTGCGCCTAACCTGATTCCCGTTTAAGAGGGGATACGTAGGCAGCCCTATGGGTTCGGTCACAATTCATCAACCTGGGAGATTCGAAAAACGTCAAGGAAACACGAATCAACATTCATTTGTCGTCGTCAGAAAAGAAAGAATACGCAGAACTTCTAAAGAAATATGAGGACATATTCGCCTGGTCGTACGACAACATGACTGGTCTAAGTGCGTCTATTGTGGCTCACAAATTGCCAACCAATCCAATATGTCCACCGGTAAAACAAAAGCTCAGGAAGTTCAAACCCGACATGAGTTTGAAAATCAAAGAAGAAGTCACCAAGCAGATCAACGCCAAGGTTCTCAGGGTAGTTGAGTACCCGACATGGTTAGCCAACATTGTGCCAGTACCAAAGAAGGATGGGAAGGTCAGAGCATGTGTCGACTACCGGGATCTCAACCGGGCTAGTGCGAAAGACGACTTCCCTTTGCAAAATATACATATACTGATTGACAATTGCGCCAAGCATGAACTACAATCATTCGTGGATTGCTTCGCTGGTTATCATCAGATCTGGATGGATGAGGAAGATGCTGAGAAAACGGCTTTCATTACGCGTGGGGAGTGTACTTCGAAGACTATCCAACAACCTCTTTCACAACATAGGAATCCTATATAGAAGGACTCCCGATTTTGGGATTATTAAGTTGTATCAACGCAAAGGAAGCATCCAAGCTGCTAGAAGAGATTCACGACGGACCTGTGGCCCGCATATGAACGATTTTGTTCTGGCCAAGAAGATACTTCGAGCTGGTTACTTTTGGATGACTATGGAAAGGGACTGCATTCAGTATGTCCGAAAATGCCACCGTTGTTAGATACACGCAAATATGATAAAGATGCCTCCAAACAAGCTCAACACAACAAGCTCACCATGGTCGTTCGCCGCCTGGGGCATGGACGTTATTGGACCAATCGAGCCTGCCGCCTCCAACGGACACAGGTTCATTCTGGTAGCCATCGACTATTTCACCAAATGGGTCGAAGCAGCATCCTACAAAGCAGTGACTAAGAAAGTCGTGGCAGACTTTGTCCGCGACCGTATTGTTTGTCGATTCGGGATTCCTGAGTCAATCATCACCGACAATGGTTCCAATCTCAACAGTGACTTGATGAAAGCTATATGCGAGGCTTTCAAGATCAAAAACAAGAATTCCATAGCTTACAGACCTCAGATGAATGGAGCTGTAGAAGCAGCCAACAAAAACATCAAGAAGATACTAAGAAAGATGATAGAAAGGCACAAGCAGTGGCACGAGAAGTTATCATTTGCCTTATTGGGATATCGCACCATAGTTCGCACCTCAACAGGGGCAACTCCCTATATGCTAGTTTATGGTACTGAGGTTGTTATTCCTGTCGAAGTTGAGATTCCATCTCTAAGAATTATACAAGAAGCTGAGCTCAACGATGCAGAATGGGTAAAGAGTCGTTATGAGCAACTAGCCCTCATAGACGGAAAGAGAATGAATGCAGTCTGTCATGGTCAACTCTATCAGAACAGAATGACCCGAGCCTTCAATAAGAGAGTCAAGCCTAGACAGTTCACACCGGGGCAGTTGGTGCTGAAGAAGATTTTTCCACATCAAGACAAAGCAAAAGGGAAGTTCTCTCCCAACTGGCAGGGTCCGTACATGGTTCACCGGGTATTGACAGGAGGGGCACTTATACTCGCAAAAATGGACGGAGAAGTCTGGCCAAAGCCAATCAATTCAGATGCAGTCAAACGGTACTATGTGTAATCTTTATGCTTTCTCAACGATGTAAATTGAACTACGCCTAACCTGATTCTCGTTTAAGAGGGGATACGTAGGCAGCTCTATGGGTTCGGTCACAATTCAATAAATTTCATTTTTCCCCGCAATTGGAAACTGGGGCAAATTTTGAGGAGGACCCTCAAAATTCTGAACCAAGTTCAGCCAATCACCGTACGAGCAACAGTCAGAGACATTCACCCATCAAACTGAGGCAGAATTTTGAGGAGGACCCTCAAAATTCCGTAGTAGGAGAGGTTACAATGTCCCGAGCCGTGTCACGGTCATCGGTTCATCCCAAAATTATTTTTTAATTATACATTATGCTTTTACAAAACCATGCATGTTTGTTTTTGAAACAGCTTTGTTTAGCAACGCTACCCCAAGAATACAGACAGTATCATTAGATCGAGCCCAGCAAGTCAAGAAAAGCCGGCGGGGATACGAACTAACCCCCTCTGTTTATAGAACTCACGATCTTTCTTTGGTTGCAGGCACAAAGGTTGCAAAACCCCTAAACGAACTGTCCTCCCAAGGGACAAACGTTGTCCAAAATACGACTCTCAAAACTGTTGCACTTGCCGACGTTCGCACATGCCTCAATGCTCCACAGTCACAATGCTCTCAATAATCACAATGCCGCAATTCATCACCAGCTAAGAATTCCTACTGTCATTTTTATTTCTTGCATAAGGCTACCATTCTGCCTTCCGGGGTTAAGCTCTACCTCCATCTACATCATTGCATAAGGCTACCATTCCGCCTTCCGAGACTAAACGTTTTCTCCATCTGCATTTGCATCTTTGCATAAGGCTACCATTCTGCCTTCCGAGACTAAACGATGTCTCCATCTGCATTTGCATGTTTTCATAAGGCTACCATTCTGCCTTCCGAGACTAAACGATGTCTCCATCTGCATTTGCATATTTTCATAAGGCTACCATTCTGCCTTCTGAGGTTAAGCTCTACCTCCATCTGCATCGTGGCATAAGGCTACCATTCTGCCTTCCGATACTAAACGTTGTCTTCATCTGCATTTGCATCTTTGCATAAGGCTACCATTCTGCCTTCAGAGACTAAGTGTTGTCTCCATCTGCAGTTGCATCTTTGCATAAGGCTACCATTCTGCCTTCCGAGACTAAGCACTGTCTCCATCTGCATTACATAAGGCTACCATTCTGCCTTCCGAGGCTAAGCTCTGCCTCCAATTTACCTTTCGAGACTAACCACTGTCTCGAGTACTATTTACTTTAATTTCCTTTCGGGCTAAGCTCTACCTTTTTATTCGCAATACTAACCTGTGTCTCGTTAGTATTGTTCTATTGCATCTGCATGGGCTGAAATATTGCCAACTCATCCAAAGGCGTCATCATTCGGAAGCACCATTTTCATGGCCCGAGAACACCATGTCATGGTCTAAGGATCTCTTTCAACCTTTGCATATCATTATTCAAAGGCATCATGGTTCGGAGGCACCATCCTCATGGCCCGAGAACATCATTTTCATGGCATGCGAATCCTGCATCAAGTAATGCAAGCCCAGGACGTCATGTTTTGTGGACGCCATCCTTAACCGTCCGAAGACACCATTCATGGTCCAACGGGAATTTGCATCATATTTAAATTACGCACAATATATGCTCGTATTATCTATTTGCAGGAAATCCGGCAAGCAACTGTCATCCCGGCAGGAGCAGTTCCGCTCCAGTTCTCCTAACAACCACGTAAGCCGTTTGTGCACCTAACCCTATACTTTGCGTCCGTTCTTGTAAAACTTCATCGGTATACTTCACCGATGACTCCTGAACTACATACGGCCTGATTCCTGTAAAACCGGGGATATGTAGGCAACTCAGAAACCAGGGTGCGGCCGGAATTTCTCCAAACAATTTCACTCGGTCAAAATTGGCCATCATGTCTTTACCCGACAACTCTTTCATCCTTCCCGAGTAAAGAGGGGCAACTGTTGATACCCAATCTTTCCTTAAATTATTTTTAGTTTGCATATATACCTTCAAAAACATGCTTTCATAACAATTGGTATTTTTTTATATAATTTTCCCATATTTTTATTAATTTATTTTAATTTATCTAGTATTTTATTTCTAATAATTAATTACAAAATTGCATTACAAACAATTTAAAAATAATTTATTGATTTAATTTATTATTTAGGGTCCTACTAAGACCAAATTATTTCACAAATTAGCCCAAATTGGCATTATTTGACTATAATTGCAATAATTTCACAATTATAGCCTGATTACCTATTTTATGCCATTTTTACCAAATAATTAGCCATTTGTATTTTAAATACTAATTAATTACTTAAATTTCATCTACTAAGCATCAATTTCATTTTTTATAATTATTAACCATTTTTTATTAATCATTTATCTATTTTTAAATGGATATTTAACAAATAGCCACTTTTAATCCTAATTTAAGCCTAATCTATTTCAACCAGCCCAGTCTTCAAATCTCACCCGGCCCAATACCCCTTTTTAATCTGAGCCGTTGATTTTCGTCCTTACCATTAATGCCCCCTAATGACTACCCCCAATTTCATTTTCCCCCGATCTCATTCTCTTCTCACCTACCTCTCTGAATGTTCTCACCTCTCTCTAGAACCTTCGTCTCTGAGCTCTGTCTCTCCCCTCTACGGCCACCTCCTCGCCGAAAGTCATGAAGTTTCCACCTCTCATCGATCTTATTGCTCCATCCTTCACACCTGTGTCACCGGTGGAGGTTCTCAAGCGACCTTGAGGCGGTTCACTCCCGTCTTCGATCTCATGCCATCTTTTCCGACCACCTATGATCGTTCGAGTAAGATCTCTACATTTTTCGGCCACAGGCCGGTGATATTTTAAGCTTTCTTCCCCTTCTCTGGATTTTCTCTGGAAACCCTAGCTCTAAGATCTTCTGATATTTCTAGATCTGTAATAGATCTATGTATATCTTAAGGTTTTCACATGTTTTCTTCCAAAATCTCATGTTTTATGAACGATTTCTTCATCTTTAAAAACTAGGGTTTCTTAAACCCCTCTCAAAACGATTTCTCTTCTGATTTTTAGTACTAACCTATGGTTCTCAACACGATTTTAAACGTTCGTTTAAGTCTTCTCTTTTACCCTAGTTATTCTGTTAAAACCCCAAATTTTAGAGTTTTTAGTTCGTCTTGTTTGCTATGTTTGGCTAATCTGTATGTTTCCCGTGAACCTTATGGACTTTCATGAATGTCCTATGTATTCTATGCTTCTTGCTCTAATTTGTGTTTAGGGTTTCTGAATCTCTACTATTCCTCCAATTACTTGCTTAGGATTTCTCTGATTTTTGTGCTATTTATTGTTTAGTAAGTCTGATTATTCGTTTAATGATTCTTTACCTAATACTCTCACTAATTATGTGCATTTGTTCGTAAAGCCGTGATATTTTCCTTGAATCTATGATTGTGTGTATGTTCCTTAGAATTCTGTACTGATTTTCGAATTGTTTCCTTGTTTGTGTGATATTTTCCTTAATTGATAATGATTCCCTGTGATTAGAACCTCATTCAAGGATTCTCTTACTAATTTCTATAATTAAACTTGTCCTGCCTTATTTTTTGTGAATAAACCTGCTGTCAAATTAATTCTTATATACTTTCCTTAATTGGTATATTTTGTACTTAGACTCAATAGTATGCTCTATACTTTTACTACCCTTTATATGGTAAAATCAGTCTTTCTCAACTGATTTTCTTTCCTTGATTATCCCTGTTGGTATCCGTTTGAGTTGTGACTCCTTGATTAAAGAGAGTACTTGTATTAATTGGATTCTAATTGTGATTACTTCCATAATTATGCTAAACCTTTACTTGTTACCTTATTTTCTGCCTTTTCAAAACTATATATACTCTACTCTCTCATTAGCACAAGACACGAACAAACACATAGACACAAGCATACTCATTGCTCTCTCTCTTACTTTCCTACACTCTCTCTCTTATTGACTACTGACTACTCAGTCGGCTGAAGTCAAGACTGAGTAACTTATTACTGCTCTACTGCTCTACTTGCACTAGTGCTCTCTTGCTCTGCACACTACTATCCTATTGATCTACTTCTCTGCACACTACTGTTCTATTCTCTCAATCTTTACTGGTATATCTTCTATTTGATTTACAGCATCCAAAACAACATGTTTATGTTTGTATTACACTTCCTTTTATTCCTTTTGTGCTTCTACTTATGGTTCTACTGTTTACCCTGTAACTAGCATATCTATTCTGTCTATGTGATTTCCCTTCCCTTTTATTTCAGCATGTCTACTGCTCCTCCTATTGTTTGTTACAATTATGCCTTAGTCCCTAACCCCGGTACATTATCCGCATGTGTGCGTGACCCCCTAGCTACTAAGTAATCCTGAACCCCTTACCTGAACTTAATGTGTGAACCTGTTTGGCATCCCTCAATCTAATGTTGTTAAGCTCCTGGCATGAACATTTTGTGATAGAATGTGTTGTGACTGTTTAAGTCCTGTAATACTTTCTCTGATGTCTACCAATGTGCAAAATGTGCTTTCACATGTGAACAACTTGTCCCCAATTCCCCTTTCCCCTGTTTGTGTGTATGTGTGCTCTTCTGATTCTGAGATTGTCCTACTCACCTTCTCTCAAACTGGTTTTCACCAAAGCAAACTCTTATGTCACTCTCCAAAACCATTTTTAAACTCGTTTTCAATTCAACTTTTTTCTAAACTATATCAAGCACTCTCACATACTCTTAGAAGTCTAGGTTCTGCCCCCTTAATGTGTGACTGCTTAGGGACCCTTATGAGCTCCCTATGAACTTTGACACACAAAGCTTGGCTCTTTCACACTGCACTTACTCTTTCTTGGCTACGAAATCTAGGTGTGATCACTGTTCGGGATCCCTTGAGGTCCGTAGGGAACTCTGACACACCCGGATTATGAAAAGGTTGTGAAACATTACTTGGCATTGAGGACCTAGAAACTTGGGCCTACAATGGCAAGCTCCCTATAGTTAACTTCTTCTTTTCCTTATGTAATTCATATTAAGAGGTTTGTAATAAGTTGTAAAAATGACTTTGGGGTCGGATAGTGAAAATGGGTGGGTGATATGCATATTGTAGTATAATTAAAGGTAGAGACCATATTTCCAGGTTTATTTTCTCTATGCGCAATAGTAGCCATGTTTAGGTACAACACGCCGTGCATTAGATATCATGCTATTTAGGATTTATATGTACTGTTTTCAGCATGTCATCATTCATTGCCCTCACTTAGAGATCCTGCCTATATGACAAATAATTAAGTAAATTGCTATTATGTGATTCTGCTCATATAAACGTGTCCTAAAGCTTCATTTAGAATTCATGTCCTAGAATAAATAATGGTAACAAAAACTGCAATCATGTCTCATCATGCTATACACGTAGAGATCCTGTTATAGGTAAACAACAATTAAAATCTGTCACTTATGTTATTCATGAAACTGTGCATAATGCTGTGATTCTATGTGCATTTAGAGATCCTGTTTTATCAACTGCATATGCATCATAACTGCTACATGCCTAGGTAAGTCTTAGGTAATCAACCATAAAGAAACAAACCAAAACTGTCCTTTGTGATTAGTGTTCAACTGTCAGCATGTTTAAAACCAGTAGGCAAGCCTGATTAAGACTTCCTCTCTGAGTTATGCAATAAATTTGTCTTTGTGTTATCATTTAGATATCATGCTTAGGATCTGAACCTGAATCTGGACCTTAACTGTGTATGAGTCATGTTGTTTATGTGTACTATGTGTGGAGGTATACTTGAGCCCCTTAATTGCTTTCCATGTTCTTCCCTTATGTGCAGTCCTACATTTTTTGTTATCTGTCACCCTAGAATTTTTACCTTTAAAACCTGAGGGTCTGCCTAACACCTCCCTTTAGGATAGGAGTCCTAATTTCCTCCGGGACTGATAGGAAGAGACGGGTAACATCATGCAATAAAGGTCGAGACCAACACTCGATTTAGTTACTTTCATTGGGTGGGAAAGGGTAGAATATGGATTTGATGACCGATGCGCTAATACCACGTCTATCCCCTCTTCGAGGAGTGATTACCGGGTGTTGCATTGATGTGATCCATATTATTATAAACCTAGGATACCCTTTATATGCTTAGATCGTAATCCTTTCAAAATCTAACCTTCTTTACTATTTTCAAACATTTGCATGCTTAAGACTTAAATCCCCTCTTATTTGAGCCTTTATTTGTTTGTTTGCTAAGCCGTACAAATTCACAAAATTTGTTTGGCCGGGAACCACACTTGTGGATCTTGAGGGGTGCCTAACACCTTCCCCTTAGGATAATTTCAAGCCCTTACCCTATCTATGGTTAACAATGTAGTTGTAAATGAACCCCTTTGGTGTCCTAATGCACCTTTAAAAATTGTTAGGTGGCGACTCTCAAAAACACAAACCCCTTTCCCAAAAGGAAATAGTTGTCTCAACCGAATGTCATAAACCCGATCTCCGCGAGGAAAGAGGGTGCGCGACAACTCCGGCTACAATCAAATTCTTATTGCTCATGAGGACCAAGAGAAGACCACTTCCACTTGTCCCTATGGTACTTTCGCATTCTCAAGGATTCCATTCGGGTAGTACAATGCACCGACGACTTTTCAACGGTGTATGATGGCTATTTTCACCGATATGGAGGAGGACTTTCTTGAGGGTTGCATGGATGATTTTTTGTGGTGGAGAAATATTTTGAAGAGTGCTTGGACAACTTGGACAAGGTATTGGCAAGATGTCAGTAAACTAACTTGGTTTTGAATTGGGAGAAATGTCACTTCATGGTCGAGGAAGGCATTATCCTCGGTCACAAGATTTCTAAGCATGGTATTGAGGTTGATAAAGACAAAGTTGAAGTGATCTCCAAAATCCCTCCCCCTGCATCCGTGAAAGCAGTGAGGAGATTTTTGGGTCATGCAGAGTTTTATCGCCGATTTATCAAGGATTTCTCTAAGGTGGTAAACCCCTTGTGCAAACTTTTGGAGAAGGATGCCAAGTTTCATTTCAGTGAATATTGTATGAAGGCATTTGGATTGCTCAAGTATAAGTTAAATACTACTCATATTATCACCGCACCGAATTGGAGCTTACCTTTTGAGCTCATGTGTGATGCAAGCGATGTGGCGGTTGGAGCGGTATTGGGGCAACGTATCAAAAATATCTTCCATCCGATCTACTATGATAGTACCATGAACGATGCCCAAGTCAACTACACAATGACCGAAAAGAGCTCATTGATATTGTCTTTTCTATGGAGAAGTTCCGCCTGTACTTGATGGGTACAAAGGTGATTGTTCACACCGACCATGCGGCACTTCGTTATTTGATGAGCAAGAAAGATTATAAGGCAAGATTGAGGCGGTGGGTACTTCTTTTACAAGAGTTTGATCTAGAGATTCAAGACCGCAAGGGGAGTGAAAACCAAGAGGCAGACCACTTGTCTCGGTTGGAGGAGGAAGGGAATCCACATGATGGCATTGAAATAAATGATTCATTTCTCGATGAGAAACTCCTATCCATTTCCATGACCGTGATGTGTTCGCCGACTTAGCCAATTATCTTGTGAGTGGCATTGTACCGAATAAGTTCTCTTCAAACCAAAGGAAAAATGTCAAACGGGATTGCCCTTGACTATAATTGGGATGGGCCCTATCTCTTCCGGATTTGTACCAATGGTGTGATCCGACGATGTGTACCAGAGGAAGAACAAATGGGAATTCTTGAGGCTTTCCACTCTTCACAATATGGTGGTCACCATGGTAGAGCAAGGACGACTACAAAGGTGTTAAGTTGCGGATTCTATTGGCCTACTCTTTGAAAGGACACTAGCGATCTCGTCAAGCATTGTGATGAATGTCAAAGGGCCGATGGGATTTCCAATAAAAATGAGATGCCCTCACCACCATCTTGGAGATTGACATTTTTTATGTGTGGGGCATTGATTTCATGGGTACGTTCGTGAGCTCTTGTGGGAACACATATATATTGGTAGCTGTGGATTACGTGTCAAAGTGGGTTGAAGTCGTGGCTTGTTCTAACAATGAAGCTCAGAGTGTGGTAGCATTTTTGAAGAATAACATATTCACAAGGTTTGGTACACCAATGGCCATTATTAGTGATGGGGGATCGCACTTTTGCAACAAAGCTTTTGATACTTTACTCTCCAAGTATGGTGTCACTCACAAAGTGTTGACCCCCTATCATCCTCAAGCAAGTGGACAGGTTGAAGTCTCCAACAAGGAGATCATGAGCATATTTTCAAAGACCGTGAATGCCAACCGGACAGATTGGTAGAAGAAACTTGATGATGCTCTTTGGGATTATAGGACAACTTACATAACACCTATTGGTATGTCTCCGTATTAGTGTTGGGAAAGCTTGTCACCTACAGGTGGAACTTGAGCACAAGTCTATGTGGCCATTGAATAAGCTTAATATTAATTGGGATGTCACCGCCAACTTAAGGGTGGGATAATTGAATGAGCTTGATGAGTTCCGGTTCCATGCATATTCAAGTCCGTCATTGTACAAAGACAAGATGAAGTACCTCCATGACAAGTATATCTGGAATAAAGAATTCAAAGAAGGCAATTTTGTGCTATTGTTCAATTCTCGGTTGCGGATGTTTCTAGGAAAGTTGAAATCCAAGTGGAATGGCCCGTTTGAAGTTGTGCATGTAACACTCTTTGGTGCGGAAGAACAAAAACGATGAAGTGTTTAGAGTCAATGGTCACCTGGTGAAACATTATCTTGGCAAAGTTGATGATGGCCATGTTGTGGCGTTGCTTCATTTCAAGTGATTTATGGTAACTTGCGTCGTGCCGCGACGTTAAATTAGGCGCTTCTTGGGAGGAAACTTATGTTTCTTTTCAATTTTTTATTTTATTTTTTTCTTCCTTTTAGATAGGTTTTGTATTGAGCTAACTAGTTTTGAAGTGTATCCAGAAATGGGTGTGCATTGCATGGACTGTTCAGGAAAAGTTGGCTAAGTGTCACAAAAGTGCGGACTGCATCAGAATTATGCGGACCGCACAATCACTCTACGACCGCACAATTTTGTGTGCGGTCACACATCTGGAAGACCAAAAGTGCATGCTCTCTAAAGTTTGGCCTGTCAAATTTTATTAACAAATTGTGGCCGCACACAAAATTGTGCGGTCCGCACAAACCCTGGGACCGCACTTACTTTTGTGCGGACCGTAACACTTCTTCAAAGGTACATGTAAAGAGTGCGGACCGCACTCAAAATTGTGCGGCCGTACTCAGGTAAGTTCTGCACTGACTGGGTCAACCTATAAATAGGATCTCCATGTACTATTTACACTTTTCACTCTCTACAACTCTGAAACCCTAAGCAAGAAAGTGCATATTCCATTAGTTCTCAAACTTCAAGCATTTCATATGTGTAGATTCTCACCTGCATCCTTCATCCTTCATTACTGGTATGTTCATTACATCTTTAGATTTTTTATCTTATCTTAGTTTTGTTCTTTGTCTAGGGTTATTTTCATGCCTGAAAATGTCAATAGTTAGTCATAATCACGTGGGTAGTATTTGAAATGTTAATTGGGGCCTGCGTAAATACCTAATCATGTTTAATTGCTCAAATATTATTTAATCAGTGAGGAAATTACATGAAACATAAAGCAGTGTGTAATTTTAAATTGTGCGGCTGCACTCATTTTTGAGCGGTCCACATATATTAGAGTTAGGGTAAAATTGGTTCTTGAAATGTGCGGACTGCACCCACAATTATGCGGCCCGCATTAAAATTATACGGTCTGCAACAAGATTGTGCGGTCCGCACTACTGAATGATCAGATAACCCAGTAGTATGAACCTGGGGATATGCGGTCACACTCAAAATTATGCAGTCCGCACTTTTGTTTGTGCGGTCCACACTCGGCTGTCTGCGGCTGCACTCACTTTTGTGCGGTCCGCACTACCTCTTATGAGTTTGCTTTACTGCAACTATCAAGCATGCATCTGTATAAACTATGAGCTTCAATCCTAACTGATTCCTAGTGCTATGTGTTGCATACAATGGTTAGATCTTGTGGTCGATGAGATACATCAAAGGGGAGAGGTGAATCCTTTTGAGGCAGGGGTAAAAGCACTCACTCTCTAGGGGTATAATCAAAACCCATTTCCAAGAAGCCGACCACCGGTAGAGGGAGGGCCACAAAGCCTTCAGAATCTAGCTCTTATGAACCTTAAAAGGAAACCTCTGAGGGTCACTCTATGAAGGTCCAGCCTTAACCCTAGTCCCATCCACCACAACCCACTGGGAGCTATCAATTGTGCAATGAGCCTACAGACAGTTCTTTTGTTGATTCTAACGCAGAAAGCCAGGGTTCCGAGCCCTTTCTTCACCTACTCCTCTCGCACCAATCAATGTGGATGATGATGATGATGATGTCCCGGATGATGGGAGAGAAGGTGACACTCGAGTGAGAGGCCTTTAGAGGTCAAGGAGAAGACAGATTTGGGAAGACAGATTTGTCAGCTTGACTGCCTTCAACAGATTCAGAGAGTGGTGGCCCCAGAGATCGCTCACACTTGAGCGACATTTCTTGATGAATGATATGGACATGCACAATCCAAATGTCCTTAGACAGTTCCAGGAGCGAAAGGGATGGAAATGGTTCACCCAAAGTGTCCTCGACGCAAATGAGCACTTGGTTAAAGAATTTTATGCCAATGTGGTTCACATAAAGAAGGGTACCAAGATAACAAAGGTGCGAAATCTGAAAATCCGATTCGACCCCTGTGCTTTGAACTCATATGTGGGATTTGAAGAAGTGGAGGCAACCCAATACTTGGAAAATCTTGCTTTGGTTGATGCAGCTCGCTCGTGGTTATCAGAAATTTTGGCTGCTCGAGGACCACCACCTTCGTGGCTCACGCCAGGGGTCCCCATAATCCAGGCCATCCTAAACTTTGAAGCCAAAGGGTGGCAGACATTCATATGCAGCCGCATTGATACGTGCTTAAATGAGAACAACCTCCCACTTCCCCGAGCAGTCCTGATGGCTTCGATTATGGCTGGGTATCCGATCAATGTGGGTGACATCATGTCCACCAACATCACATTAGCTGTCCAAAAAGATGAGAGATCATACCCATACCCAAACTTCCTCACAGAGTATTTCAATGATCAAAAGGTGGAGTCGAGGCAGTATACCACAAAAGTAAAAGCCAAGAAGACTTTCTCATGGTACCACCTACAGGATGCTGACAACCCGAAGTTCAAGGCTAAGGCAACTAACTTCGCTGGCCAGTCCGAGGAGCCAACGGTGGTAGTGATTGATTCAGCTGCTGAGCTTTCCACAGATGCCATGCCTTTTACAGCAGCCATGCCACCACCTTATTCTTCTAGACCATCGGATCCATTATCAGTGCCAGCCTCATCCACTTATCCACAGACTGCGGTGCGAGTCTCCTAGACATTGGCGAGTCTCAACAACTGGATGCAGGCAACTACTTCAAAGTTGTCTGACATATCCAGTGTTGTCGTAGCACATTCCCCTGCCCCAGCAGCATCACATGTATCTCTGTCAGTGGAGGAAACATTGAAGAAGATTCTGGACAACCAGAAGACCATTATGAAGACTCTGGTGGCACATGAGGAGGTCATTGAGGAGTTGGGAAAGCAAGCAAAGAAGACGTGGAGTCTCATGCGTCGAAGAAATCAGTGGAGAGGTTGAGAAAATAGATTGCCAATATTGCATCTGCCAGAGATCTACCATTGGACCTGCTTATGGAGCCAGTAGTCCCAGTAACACAGGCAGCACCAACAGCACCCGACCAGTCTGAGGAGCCGGATGCTACTGCCCTCATTGTTGAGGAGATGATCCAGATGCTCAGCAACCATGTTGTTCCTCAGCCAGGTGATGATGAGATACAACTAGAAGAGACCGAGGGTGCTGCAGATGCCATGCAGACTAAGACCACATAGGGAGTTCTCTTAATTTTCTACCCTTTCATGTTCTTATTTTGATTAAGCATTGGAGACAATGTTTTTTTTCATTCGAGGGGGGGGGGGGGGGGGGGGGGGGGGGGGGGGGAGGAGGGGTGGTGGTCTATTTTGAATGATTGACATTGATATTGGCCTATAATAACTCTTATACTATTTTCTTTTATCTTTATTTTCTTTTAGGTATGTATATATTCTTCCATTTCGTTTGATGTATATATTTAGTTTCCCTTATGTATATATTCATTTTACTTTTGTTTGTATATTAATTTATCTTACTTTCCGTAGTTTATTTTGTAGCTTCTTTAGTTTGTCTTTTTTAGCAGTATAACTTCTTATTTACTTTAGTAGTTTCTTTTAGATTTGTTAGCTTCTTTTTACGTTTAAGTGGTCAATAAGCCTTTGGTTTTCTTAATTTCACGGTTATTTCCAAAGGTGGATTTTGTGTGAACCTTCCCAACAATGGATGGCGTGACAACCTTCTTAAGGGATTGCGTCCGTTTTCTTTTCTTGTTTAGGCAAAAATAGTAGTAATGAATAAAAGGGTCTCAAGCATGATTCACTTGGTACCAACACATTTACCTACAACCTTATGGTTAAAAACAAGTTTTTGTAAAGAAATAGCTCTAGTTAGTGACCTTGTGAATCTTGTGTTGACTTAGGCAATCATCGGGTGGTTTAGTTGAACCATTAGCAATTTGCAATCTTGAATGCGGTTGTTGTGGGCCCTCGACTCCTTTATCTTTAATAATCCGATTGTGTGAGAGGTGAGGTATTTTGTTACAAGTCCAAGTACCCGTGCGAATGGTCTAGAACTTGCCCCGAATATGTTTCTAGGTGAAATTCTAAGTTAACTTGGCTTGGGAAGTGATTGTAGACCCTCTTTGGCCCGTTTTGAAACCTTCCATGACCCACCAATGATATCATCCTTAGTAAACCCTTTTGAGCCTAAAGTCTTTCTATTCAATAACCACTTTACAAGCCTTTAACCGTTTTATAGTGACTCCTTCTTGGCACCCGACTTTTCTTTAGTATTCATGTGATTCAAATGGCAAAAATATAAGTTTGGAGGAGAGACGAGGATTTTAAATGTGGTTTCAAGGAAAAAAAGACAAAAGAAATGAAGAAGAGGAAAAAGCAAAGAAAAAGAAAGGTAGAACAAAAAAAATACAAAAAGAAAGTGAATAATGTGAAAGGGTTGAAAAGATGCAAAAGAAAGAAAAAGTGTAAAGCATGGAGAAAGAAAAGAAGGAGATTGTGAATAGCATGACAAAGAAAGAGTGATGCCAAGTCTCTCTAATCCCCCTAAAGGAAAATAAAATGACTCAAAGAGTCGGCAAAGTATGAGCCAACAAGAAAATATGAAGTGCTAAAGGAAAGATGAACCCATTCCCATCCGATATTACCCTCCTTAATTCAAAAGCCTTCATTACATGTCGAAAAATCCCTACATGATTTCAAACCAAGCAAGCTTACATTAGTGGTGATATACATGAGGGGAAAACATATGGTACTTAGAGCCGAGCTTGTGACATTCTTTTGACAAGTGATGAACGAGTCTTCCTCGAGTCATTATTTTGAATTCTTCATTCGTGAGTGAGAAGATCTTCCAGAGAGTATAACAGGAGGAGTTTGGGATCCACAACGACTTGTACGAAAGTGCGAGCTTCCTTGATGGACAAAGTCAACCCTTGATGCTCAAGAGTCACATTAGAGCCATTTGTGCTTCAACGTTTAAATCATAGGCTTTTTAATGATTCACGAGTGTATGGGTACTTGTTGGTCCCAAGTGATTTATGTTTAACTCAATTTAGGCCAGCTGAAACATCCCTTTTTCTAATGGAGGTGAGCATTCACGTTTAAATCATAGGTTTATTAATGATTCATGAGTGTGTGGGTAATTGTTGGTCCCAAGTGATTTGTGTTTAACTCAACTTAGGCCAGCTGAAACATCTTTTTTTCTAATAGAGGTGGGAATTGCCTTAATTTCTTGAGGAAAAGCAAAAGCTTAAGTTTGGGGTAGTTGATAAGTAGGGACTTTGACCGCTTATTTTCTCTCTTTTACTTGCATTTTAGCTCAAAAATGCTTAAAGGTATTCCCGAGAATTAACGAAATGAGCGTTCTTGCACGAATATTGAGAAACGAGCCAAAGAATAAAAATCAACTAAAAATGAGTCAAAATTGGACAAGGACCAAAACAGGGCAAAAATGCTTACAGTGCAGACCGCACAATACTGTGTGCGACCGCAAATAATGAAGAAGCCCTGTCAGATTAAGCTTCAGAGTATGCAGACTGCATAACTTTGGTGCGGCCACAGAAGAGAGATTCAGAGAGTTGGAAGTTTGGGCAACTGAAGATATGCGAACCGCACCATTATTGTGCAGTCACAGGACTACAAGTGCGATCACACTCACTATTATGCGGACCACAAACAATAAAAATCAGAGAGTCTTGAAATGAAGTTGTGCGGAACGCACAATTATTGTGCGGCCGTAGAAGCCAAAGTGCGGCCGCACTCACAAATGTGCGGTCCGCAGAAGAAGGTCCAGTCCAAGCCCAATCTCAAGTGTGCGGTCCGCACAAATAGATGAAGTGTGGCCGCATCCCACTTTTATGCGGCCGCAGAACTGGAACCTGTCAAACCAAGTCTCATTGTGCGGACCGCATACATAATTGTACGGCCGCACAACCTCCACAGGGACAATTTTGTCAAATATTTTCAGCTTAGTGTTAATAGAACTTTTTGTTATTTTTACGTTAAGTTTTATTTTTGGGAGAGCACTTGAGCCGTTTTCTTTACTGTTTTGAGTAATTTTGTACTGGATTAGCTTTCAAACATTAGATTGTCTTTCCATAATTAATTATTATGCATTCTATCTTAATTTCTTCTTTTATTTCTTCATTTTGTATGAGTAGCTAAATCCTTAGCTATGGTTGTGACCCAACCCTAGTATGAGTACTTAATGTGTTATTGATTTAGGACTTGTTTAAGATTGGGTATGTGTTATTTAGCCTTGTTCTTGCTTAAATTCTAGAATTAATGATTGCAAACATTGATTCATTCCTATTTGACCTAGTCTCTACTTGAAAAAGAGAGAATAAGTCTAGGAAAACTGGGCTAACTAGGAATTGAGGTGAACTCAGAAAATTGATAGCCCCAATTAAAGGGTTGAACCTAGAGATAGTAAGACCCGACTACAACATTTATCACTCGCATTGTGAAATACCCATTTTGGACTTGAGAAAGCCAAATCGGGCAAAGTAACTCAAACTACCGAGAGATATAGAGTGAGTAATTGAGTGTTGATTGCTATGATGTATCCCGATCATCCAAACATGCCCTAAAGCTCTTAATCCGTTAGGTAACCAACTAGGCGGAAGTCGCAACCCTAGATTCTTTTATCATTTGAAAAGCAATCAAAACCAAAAATATTGTCTCTTAGATTTTATAATTGCAATTAGTAGATCAAAGTAGAAGTAGTAACAACAAACAAGAATGTGGAAGAGTAATTTAGGACATATCATACAATTACACTAAATATATAACTAATCTCAATTCTAACTCCACGTGGATTCGATCCCGACCTACATTGAATTTTATTATTGCATCGATCGCCTCACTACCTATTTGTGGTGTGAGTTTGGGCGATATCAGTGGGTGGTGACGGAAAAGCAAAAAAAACTGAAATCTGAAAAAAAAAAAAAACATTTTGAAGAGAGGGTGTGGGAGAGGTGGGGTAGGGGAGAGAAGGGGGAGGAGGTTGGGGTTAGATGTGAGGGTAGGTGAAGTTTTAAAAAAATATTATTCGAACTTTTTCTAGACAAATTATTTTCCTCTAATTTTAAGAAAATGTGATATTTAAAAAAATAATTTTCAAATTATTCGGTACAACCAAACAATAAAAAATGGGAAAATATTTTCCGTCAGGCCAAAACACATCCCAGGTCTTAGTTTGACATAACTTCTAATAGAAATTTTACTTTTTAGTGGAGTAAAACAATAAGAAATTGCTTTGAGGAAAAGTAGAAAGATAGAAAAGAAAAAGAAGGGAATACAGGGCTTATAGCTCAGACATTGGCCATTATTTTCAGGAAATGAAATTGATCAGTTTGGATTACTCCAAAGTCTCCATACAACAAATAAGAATAGCTTAGAATCACATGATTATGTTATTCCATTACGGACAAAGATAAAATTCAAAATTAAATTATATTAATCTATCGTAACATGGCTTAGTTGCATATAAAAATTAAAGTTATATATATACCAACTATCAATGTAATATAATTCAATTGCATATATTTTTACTTTGTTATTTTTAAAATTACACACTTACACTTTTTTACACTATAAAAATTATATGCAATATTAGTTTAATAAAATTTATTTTCAATAGTATAGGGGTGTAGGAATTTGATTTTAATGAAAGTCGTAATATTATAAGAATGTTTGACATAATTTTTCCTAACAACTTGTTTGGTGGTTATTACATGTCGTTTCATAATGTATCGTATCGTATTGTACTGTATCATTTGATGAATACAATGTTTGGCTAGATTGTATCGTTTGCCGTTGTTTCATGATAGCATGTACCATCATTATGCAGAATAAACTTGCACTATTATAATTTTTTTATGATACATGATAAAATTATTATAAAAATAGGTAGGATAAATGATGAAATAAAATTTATTTGATAATAATGAAGGGTGGATGAGAGAAAGAGACAAGATAACGACGCGACCACTCCAAATCGATCGTTACATAAAGTGACACATTTTGTCATTACATAACGACAAATTTAACAATACAATATAATAAAATTTAAATAACAATTAAAACAAACATCATATTTAAAGTAACAATACGATAAAATACAATAAGCAATAATCATCCAAACAAGTCACTATAATTGATTAGAAGGACACTTTGGTCAAATGAATTTCCCAACGAGCTTTGAATTTTTTTTCCTTGTGCATTCCTAAAAATCTGAAACATCAGGTTCCGGTCCGAACAGTTAATGACTCCGTTACGAAAGCCCTGCATATTTTTCCCTCTTTCTTCCAAAGAAGAACCCACCGGCCTCATCTCTCCTCTCTCAAGTCCCGAGTTCCAATCCCCCTCTCTCACTATATATATGTATAGAAATATTTCATGAATTGTCAGATCTCTTTCTCCTCCTTTTCAATTTCTGCGTTGAATCGGATCTGAATAACCCTTTATTCTCTTCTTTTTTTCGCGTTAACACTTGTTGCATAGTTCAGACTTGACAGCTTAGAATTTGGGATGCATTCGGATCAAAACAAGGAGGTAATAGATGATGGAGAAGATATTGAGGGTGCGGGTGATATTAATGAGTTCCCAACAGGTTTGGGACGTAAGTACAGTCCAGTGGTGGCTCACGACGTTAACGATAGTGCCGTTGTTGAGATGACTTCTATTCATCCCGGATCTTCCTCTTCTTTCCCTAGACACGAGCTCAAGTACTCTCTCTCTCTCTTCTCCTGTTGACTAGTACTGACTGGAAATATAATAATATCTCTTTGTGGGGTTTATTGAGACTAAGTAACAACAACAACTACACCTCAATCCCAACTTGAATCAAGTTGGGATATGAATACTCATTGATCACGTTACTCCATTTAAACCATTGCCNTTTTCCAATTTTTTGCAAATGTTTGGAGGTTTAAAAAATTTTTTGGAAATTTTAAACCCCCCCCCCCCCCCACAACACACACACACAAAAAATAAATGGATGTCCTCAAAGGCTGATATAGGATTTGAACTTGATGGGTTCGAGATGTCTGAACCGACTGACCATTTGAGTTATTGGGTTCGTAATTTAACATTTGTACATATTTGGTAGATTTCTTTAACACATTGGGTGCTCGGCTACTTTCTCACATGCTCCATTACTCTGAATAGTTATTATGCCAAAATTGGGTGCATTGACATGTCCACCATTGTTTCTAATATGAGTTTAAGGGTGTGCAGAGATTTTGTTGTCTCTTTTATTTCTTGAAAACCATTTCAAGCATTGTTCTGATTGCACCATTTCTTTTCAGGAAAGTTAAAGTGGGTGTCCAGCCAAATATGGCCTCTGAAGCAAGAGAAGAGTCATTAGCCAATCATAGCATCAATGGTCCTCAAAGAGAGTCCAAACTGGAATTATTTGGCTTTGATTCTCTAGTAAATATTCTAGGTCTCAAGAGGTAAGAGGTACAAAATTCTGTGTCTTTTTTGTTTCATTTTCCTTCTAGTCCACAAACTTTTATTTGCAGGTGAAATAATTCATGAAATTTTTTCGATCTCCTTTGTTCTCTTTTTGCTTAATAACTTTTTAGATATAGTTGCATTTTGACATCTTTGGAGTAGAATTTAATTTTTCTGGTGGGTGCTGTGAATCGAAGTCTAGAGAGAGATGCTCTTCTATCTATCTAGAATGTACTGATTAGAGTTTCCGGCTAGCGTCTCTCTTAGTCTAGGATGCTTCCTTCTAAGAAAATTTTCCTCCAAAATCCGTCTATCTTTTACTTTTGTGAGTCATATCGGCTTTTAGAATCCGTATCCATTGATTATTCCTTTGAAGTGATATTTTGAGTTTCCTCTTTTAAATTAAAAGTTTTGATATACAAAGTAAAATAAAAAATAAAATTTCCTTTGTTTGAAATGCTCCCAGGCACAGTAACCAAGATAGCTTCCCTCCCTACTTCCTAGGTTGGTGGAGTAACCTATTTTCCGGTGTAATACCCACCGGAGACATCTCAAACCTTTTCTTTCTTACCCTGCTTTCAGCCTTTAATCCATGGACAGTAACAGGATATATTACAATGGGGGCTTCAAATCATTCGACATTACTAAGAATATTTCTAGCTCAGAGGTCTGGTTCGAATGGGTCGAACGTAGTAGGAAGTTAATGAGGTCAGTTACAGTCAGTGTCAAAGTTATGAAATGGGTGACAGAAGTTTTTAATGTGGCATCTAAGGAACATAAAAAGGCATTAAGTAGATGGTCAATGAAAGATCATTATACAGAGTATTCCTGCAATCTTAAATACAATGGGTATGGTAGATACATTAGCTTCATTGCTGTACAAGGGGATAACAAGTCAGTTATTATTACACCAGAAATTGCATTAAATGCTGGGTGGGGGGATATAGCTCAGAAAATCATTAAACTCATAAATGGCTCTGACAAAGGAAAAAAGTTACAATTGGTAGTCACCCCTCCATTGCAGTCGTCGTTTAAGGAAGCAATCAGAACAAACAGATGGCAATCAGAAGGGATGAAATCATCTCCAATCAAATTCATTAAATCCAAGATATCAATCCCAGGTGGATCAGAGGTAACGGATAAAGATGTCTTGAACAGATGCGTTGTAGGCAAAGTTATGATCTCCACTAAGGAAGCACCAACCCTAAGCGACATCAGAAGGTGGGCATACAACAACTGGAAGTCAGCCATCAACATCAGTGTTTTCGAGATGAACGACTCGCAATTTCTGTTTGAACTTGCCTCAAGAAAGGAAGCAGAGCATGTTCTAAACGGAGAATGGTACTGGAAGAAATCAAAAATCAACCTAACCTGGTGGAACCCTACCATTGGATGCTGGCCGGAGGAGATAAAGAGGGACTGGGTATGGATTAGACTTCTGGGACTCCCGGTAAACTTATGGTCGGAAAAAGTATTTAAAGCAACAGGCGAGCAGTGCGGGGGTTGGATTGAGACGGAGGAAAAGACGATGTTAAAAAATCATCTTCGATGGATAAGAATCAAAGTAAGTGGGGATGGAATCATTCCCAGAGAACTTGCACTAGAAAGTGATGGGTACTTGTACAAAATTCCGATCTGGTGCGAACTTCCGGAGACGGCAGTTCGGTTGAGGGAGGAGGAAGAGAGGTGGAAAACTGGTGGGTAAAGAAAAAGATCTTTACCCGTTGGTTTTTAAGGGGATCCACCTTGAGAAGGGTGAAATGTCGGCGTTTCGGGGGGGCAATCACGTGGAGCCTATGATGGGAGGGGAGATTTTTGAAAGTAGGGCACATGTGCCTGCCTCACGTGCCAATGCCAACGGGGTGAAGTCACTTAAACCACCAAAAAGGAATTTGGGCCCAAAGTTAACCAAATTGGGCCCAAGCCAAATAGACCAATCTTTCACGCTATGTAGCAATGACCCAAGCCATTCAACTCTTCCAACCCATAAAGAATTATTCAATGACCCAATACAAGTAGAGATCCAAGCCAATAAAACCAACGGAAAAATAGAGATGGTCGAGGCAGTCGAAGACAGAAGCAGAAACAGATTACTCTGTAACTCTTCAGAATCTCGTAAAGAAACTGAAGATGCTGCTACTTCGACAAAGTCAGACACGACATCTGCCATGGAGATTATGAAGTTTACGGAGCATCAAGAAGTAGAGACACAAGAAAATATGTGCATGCAAATGGGGGAAAGAAATTTTCTGGGGGAATGGTCCATAGAAGAAGTTCTTCCCTTAAATTCTGTAACAACTGAAGAAGAGGATGATGCTGATGGGTGCATCAGAATATTATCAGATTAAGCAAGGAATTCGGGGTGGAGTTTAAAGGGTGTGAGAAGGAAGCCTTCCAATTATTTATGAAGATTGACGGCAAAAGGAGACATGCAATGGAGCCCAATACCTCAATTGCAGATACAACCACACCTATGAAGAAGAAAAGCAAAGAAGTTAGGAATTTAGAAATAGGGAGCAACTTCAAAAGTAATGGCACAAGAAGCAGGAGGGGTTACATAGCCTTAGATAACAAATGAAGATCAAAATTATTTCATGAAATGTTAGGGGACTAAATAGGCATAGAAAGTATGATTGGAAGCTGGAAGGCAGATATCTACTGTCTCCAAGAAACCAAAATTGAAGGGGAGATAAGAGAGATTGTTAGAGATTTATGGGCTAATAAATGGGTCAAATTTGCTCAACTAGAAGCCAGTGCAGGGTATGGGAAGGGGAGGTCAGTAATGTGGGGGCTTTTTCCATAACTATCAAATTTGATAGAAAAGCACAGGAGTATGTGTGGCATCTGTCTAGTATCTATGCTCCCAATGATAGGAGGGAAAGAGAAGAAGTTTGGGGGGAGGTAGGTACTGCTAGGGGCCTGATCAATGGGCCATGGGTGGTATGTGGGGATTTTAACACAGTAAGATATCCATCAGAAAAGAAGAACTGCAATAGATTCACTAGATCAATGCTAGAATTTTCAAAATTCATAAGTGACATGGAATTAGTCGATCTGCAGCTGCTGGGAGGGAGGTTCACATGGAAGAAAGGGGTTGACCATAATAGTGTAGCTAGACGGGATAGATTCCTAGTATCAGAAGAATGGGATGTAGGGTTTAGCAGAATTAACCAATCAATCCTTCATAGAGTTACTTCAGACCACTCGCCCTTGTTATTGGAAAGTGGGAACTGGGAACCAGTTAAGTCTTATTTCAAGTTTGAAAACTGGTGGCTGTTGACAGAAGGATTTATTGAAAAAATTAAAAGTTGGTGGGAGTCCTTTTCTTGTGAAGGTCGACCTGACTTTATTCTAGCCTTCAAGCTGAAAACTTTGAAGGCAAAGCTAAAAGAGTGGAGCAGTCTTATTCAAGGCAACTTGAAGATGCAAAGATTGGAGTTGCTGGGCCAACTAGCTGAATTGGAGGAGGCACAAGACTTGAGGACTCTGAATGAAAAAGAAAAGCTTAAAAAAGCAACCTTGTTAATAGAATTTGAGGAAATTGCAAGGAAGGAAGAAATAGCTTGGAGACAAAGGTCCAGAGTAGTATGGTTGAAGGAAGGGGATAGAAACACCAAGTTCTTTCATAGAACTGCCAACTCCCACAAGAGATACAACAACATTGACAGGTTATTAGTGAATGGAGAAACAATGGAGAACCATTCAGATATCAAAAGAGAGATACTGGCATACTACCAACACCTTTACACAGAGACCGAGGAGTGGAGACCACAGTGCAACCTAAGGGATTGCCCCTCCATTAACATAGAAGAGAACTAGATGTTAATTAGTCCAATTGAACCACAAGAAATATGGGAGAGTGTTAAAGCATGTGTCCCCAGGTCAGATGGCTATACTATGGCCTTTTACATCCAATGCTGGGATGTGATAGGCCTAGATGTGATTGCAGCAGTACAACATTTCCATGAAAATGGGTCTTTTGAAAAGAGCTTTAATGCAACCTTGGTGGCTCTAATTCCAAAGAAAGCGGGAGCCAAAGAGTCGAAAGATTTCAGACCTATTAGCTTAATAGAGAGCTTCTACAAAATCTTATCTAAGATACTGGCAGAAAGACTAAAAAAAGTTACTGGAAAATTGGTGAACACTCAACATATGGCTTTTATCAAAGGTAGACAAATCATGGATGCTGTGCTGATTGCTAATGAGTGTGTTGATGTCAGAATGAAGAGCAAAGAACCAGGTATAGTGTGCAAGTTAGACATAGAAAAGGCTTATGACCATATGAATTGGGAATTTTTGCTGGGAATCCTGATGAAGATGGGTTTTAATGAGAAATGGGGCAAATGGATCAAGGCTTGCATAAGCACTGTCAAATTCTCAGTTTTGATAAATGGGTCACCAGTAGGTTTCTTTTCTTCACAGAGAGGTTTGAGGCAGGGGGACCCTATCTCTTCCAATCTATTCATTCTGGCAATGGAAGGTTTAAACAGTTTGTTTAAGTCTGCCAAAGCCAACAATTGGATTAAAGGCTTCAGGGTGAATCCAAGAAGTCCAGACTCCATGGAAGTGTCACACCTGCAATATGCAGATGACACTCTTGTGCTTTGTGATGCTGATAAAGACCAGATGCTATTTTTGAGAGTGATTTTCATCCCTTTTGAAGCTGTTTCTGGATTACATATTAACTGAAGTAAGAGCTTCATCTATCCAGTTAATGTAGTACTGGAAATTCATAGCTTGGTGGATATCTTGGGTGAGAAAGTAGGAGTTCTACCAATAATCTATCTGGGAATGCCACTTGGGGCAAAAAGCAAATCAAAAGGAATTTGGAATGGTGTACTTGAGAAGTGTGAAAAAAAGTTGGTCAGTTGGAAAAGCCAGTATTTATCACTGGGAGGGAGACTTACTCTAGTCAACAGTGTTCTGGATGCTTTGCCATCTTATATGATGTCCCTTTTTCTATTGCCTGTAAGTGTAGCAAAAAGAATTGATACAATGAGAAGAAACTTCCTGTGGCAAGGAGCCAGTGAAAAGAGCAAGTTTCACCTAGTCAGATGGGATATCCTTACTACTAGTAAAAAAGAAGGGGGTATGGGGATCAGGAATTTGAAGATTCAAAATCAGAGCCTGATGATGAAATGGCTACGGAGGTTTGTCACAACAGAAGAATTCTTATGGAAAAATGTGATAGAAGTAAGGTATGGGAAGGAAGGCTGCTGGACAACCAAAACTGTGAACTCTTCATATGGGGTTAACCTCTGGAGATCTATCAGAAATCAATGGCCAAAATTCTGCAATAACTCTAGTCTGAAAGTAGGCAATGGAATGAAGATTTCCTTCTGGGAAGACAAATGATTAGGACAAAGGACCCTGAAGCAGCAACCATTCCCAGACATCTACAACCTCAATCAACAACAAGCTTCACATGTGGGGGAATTATGGACAAATCAAGGGTGGAATCTCACTTTCAGAAGGCTCTTGAGTGATTGGGAAATCCAAAGGGTGACAGAATTTTATAATACTTTAGAGCAATTCAAAGGGACATCAATTTCTGAGGATAAAGTGATCTGGCAAGGAGGAAAAGAGGGCCTATACTCTGTAAAATCTGCCTATAAGATGTTTAACCAATCTCATAGTCAGAATGATAGGTGGCATTGGAAGATGATTTGGAAAGTAAGAATTCCATACAAAGTTGCATGTTTTACTTGGTTATTAGCAAGGGAAGCAATTCTGACTCGAGATAATCTCACTAAAAGAGGTTTTCAGTTGGGGTCCAGATGCCACTTATGTGAAGCTCAGGAAGAGACAGTCAACCATCTTTTCTTGCACTGCAGTGTCACCGACCAATTGTGGAAGATTTTCATAAACCTGGGGGGGATCAGATGGGTGATGCCAAGAAGAATCAAGGAAGTCCTATTCAGCTGGAAAAGAGACGGGGAGCAATCCAGTCAGAAGGAGAGATGGAAGATTGTCCCGGCTTGCATATGGTGGACAGTATGGAAAGAAAGGATTCGGAGATGTTTCGAGGACAATCATAATTTAGTTCAAAAGCTGAAGATGAGCTGTCTACAGCTTTATTATTTTTGGTGTAAACAGGAATGCCTAGAAGAGAACGAGTTAATTTTTGATGTTTTAGACCAATTGTAAGCCTTATAGAAATTTAGGTATCTCTTCTGGTTCCACATTGTAACTATCAGAAGGTTACACTTTTAGTGTAACCATTTAATTATTTAATACAAATACATTACCATTTCAAAAAAAAATAAATATACAAAGTAACTTGCCTAGCTATAAGGTGACGAGAAATGGAAATCATCAGTCTTATGTCATGTTTTTATACATTTTTCGATAGGGTAAATATTTCGTGTTCTTACTCTTATTTCCTTTTATTTCTTGTACTGTCAAGATGGAGAGGAGAATGTTCTTTTCCCGGGTGAAATCATATGAGATTTTTGAAGGCAATGCATGTAAATTCAATTGGTGTCAAAAAAGAAGATAGTTTGTTAGTAAAATCAATATAGAATGCAGAAATTGCGTGGGTTTCATAACGCACTGATATCAGCCTCAGAAGCAAGGGTTTGATTTGGGGAAGATAGAGGAGAACAGGGGAACTTTTTGATTACCATGTACTTCAGAACTACAGTTGGAGAAGTGCTTTATAAGTTTCACGACCCAACACCAGATGGGCCATGACTGGCACTTAGCGAGCAACTATACTAGGTGAATCTTGAATCACTGGGGACAAGTTAATCAAAATAGTTTGCATCTCATATAACAGAAACAGATGACATCCATTTATGCAATAATCATACAATAACAGAAATATAACAGTCGAAATAGTACTAGTCAATATATCCCATACATATAGGCCACAACGTACATGGAGCATCTGAGTAAGAGAGCTAAGTGAGATGGGACATAACCCAATACCGAATATGAAGTAAAAAGAACTCAGACATAGCTTCCACAGAAGGTGGATAGCTCACCACTGATGCTGGATAGAAATATGCAGACACTCAAATGTCGGCTGCTGTATCTGCCCCAATATCTGTAGGAGCTTACCTGCTTTAGGTAATTTGGACATAAAGGAATGAAAGGAGTATTAAAGAAAAAGCAGAATCAATAAATACAGTTTGATACATTTTCCGTCTTTTTGGTTTAACATGCTGGATATTTAGGCATACTGCTTGGTTTCCTAAGCTCCTATTATGTGTTATGGGAGACTGGGATTTTGTACTATAATTATTCTTCTCCTCTTGGTTGCAGTTTATATGAAATAAAGTTGCTTACTTATCAAAACATAAAAATGTCCTTAACAACTAAAGTACTTTCTAACTTCACTTTTCTCTCAATTTTGCTGGTTAAATAATGGAAGAGTTCTTATCAATCTTGTCGTTCCAGTATGACAGGGGATCAAATTCAGGCACCGTCTAGTCCAAGAGATGGTGAGGATGTAACTATCACATTTGAGCAACCTAAGGTACTTGAATTGATTTGTTGAGCATCTATTTGATTTCCCTGAAGCTTTTTTTTCCATGCACAGTTAAGACTCTATCATGTTCACAAAAGTTCTGGAATTTACTTTCAGTCTTTATTACTGTGGCCTTCATTTTCATCTCCTATGCATTTGTCAGTCTACTTAGGGGTAAAAAGTGTGTGATTATTTCCTTTTGAACAGTAATGCACAGTAGGCTATAATATTGGCTGTAAAATCAAGCTTATTAGAAGACAAGAGTATGGTAGTACTTGGGTTTTCTACTTAGGATGTCAAATCTTGTATTCCCTCTATCCCAATTTATGGACACTCATCCCTTTTTACTTGGACCCAAAATGAATGACATCTTTCTACATTTAGTAATAACTAGTCTTAAGGTACGCGCTTTGTGCGTGAACCCTATATTAATTGAGTATATAATTGAAATAGTTAATACTATTAAACAACATGGTTGAGTCATAAAGTAAAAATTAAAGAAAAAATGTGAGTTCCTAAAATGATGAATATATGTTGATCTATTTAGCTAGTTCAATAAAGGAAGAAATCATGTCCTACAAAAGGCCTCAAATATAAATGAATGTTGATTATATTTAGCTTGTTCAATAAAGGGAGAAATCACGTTCTACAAAAGGCCTCAAATATTTTACTATGATTTTTTAGAACTACTATTTGCACCAACCCAATAGGTTAGAGGACTACAGGGTGTTAGAAAAGAATACACAGAATTGTAACCTGTAAATCTTATCCAATATTAATCACAATAACGTGTTCATGCTAATTCTTTTTTAAAAAAGAAATCAACTGCAATTAAAGAGGAAAAGCAATTCAAAATCAGTTCGACGAAAGAAAGAAAAAGGAAAATTTCTATCCGTAGAAATACCTAAATAATGTCGTTAATGAAGACAGTTATGAAGTTTGTGTAGAGGTGTTTGGACTAAGAGAAACTTACCGCAGAAAAAATCTTATTGTTGATATGCGTTTTCTAACTCAAGAATAATTCTTATTAGTTTTTGCATGATTAGGAATAAAAGACTCAAATCTTATCTATCGAAGACTCAAATTTAATTGCATCAGACTCCATAATAGTAATACTGGTGAATTGCGTACATTTAATGTTTATATTATAAATCTTAAATCTTAAGATATAGAATTTAGTCTATGTTTAAATTAATTCTAACAAAACATAGAAAAGGAAATATACAAAAACATGTACAGAAGCGATATTCTCACCACATTCACCTGCAAGGAAAGCTAATTTTATTGAAATCTAACTTAGTAGAAAATGATTAAATAACTCTAATGGAAAGAAAAAGAAATAGATTAGTAAAAATTTGAAAAGAAGCAAATCACTCCTATCGTATTCAGTAAAATCTTCGTATAAGGAATCCTCTTTTAATTAGTTAAAAATTTTAGACACCTAGAGAAAATTTGAAAATAAACAACATGATTACATTCCTAACGTGTGCCGTAAAGTTTATGTAAATTAATATTGTAACATTCTTCTTCTATTAATTAAAACGTTTGGAAAATTAAAAAAATATTGAAGAGTAAACGTGAAAAATTACTACCCAATTCAAATAAGGAGTAGTTTAGTAAGAAATTTTAACTATTTTCAAACTCCTAAATATTAGGAAAGCAATTTAAAGTTATAACTTTATCCAATGCAAAATCTATCTTTAAAGGATAATAAAGGCGAACAACATTACCCTATATCGATGTGTATAAAATTATAAGAAATATATACCCTTAAAATTTTTAAAAAAAAAATATAAGCTCTTGAAAATGATGAATATTGATCCTATTTAGTTCAAAAGTAGCGAATGGCCTAGGTAAGCATGAAAACAAACCAAGATAATCTTGAAAGACCAGTGTTCTATTATGTATCCCTTCTTTTATTTTAATTTCGTATCAAAATGATCGTATAAGTACTTATTATAGACATGTCAACCACAAAAAGAAAAAAATTAGTGATGGACCAATTATGTAGCTAAATAATAAAAATTCATCGCTAATCATATTCAGTGATAGAATTAGTGACATGTTATAAAAATGTCCTATTATTTACAAGATGCATTTTGTAACTAATTTCTATTTTATAAAGTCAAATTATGTAATAAACTTTCTTAGTAATAATAAATGTTTCTTTTTTTATCAAAAAATAATAATTTAGGTACTTCTGTAAATTAATTATGGTAATTAATTTTTTTAATTACAAATTAATAATTCCTATTTTCTTATTCAACAATAATTACTATTTTAAAACATAACCCTGTAGTAAATTTTAAGAATAGAAAGAAGCAGATTTAACAACCGAGCTTCTAAAAGAAAATATCGTAGAGTTTTTCCTTGTTGGAAAAGAAACTTTCCTCCTACTTTTTGTATTCTTTCAGTGTCTTAATATTATGTATCCTTATTAGGAGAAGATATCAAACGCTAAATTATATTTTTAAAAAAACTTCTTTGATTTAAAATTCCATTTACTGGTATATTGTATGTATGTTGTATGATTTAAAACTCCTAAATATTAGGAAAGTTTTGACTTTACAATTTTATCCAATGCAAAATATATTTTTAAAGAGTAAAAAAGGGGAACTACATTTCACTAAGGGCCGTCGTGCTTTTAATATAGTCTAGATTTAACTTTGAACTTTTCATTTTACCATTAATGAAATAATTTATAACCACATAAATTTCTATGCGTTGTTTTAGACCACAAGTTTTAAAAGTCTTTATTTTTTCTCTTAAACTCAGTTAAGCACCGTAACTGAAATTGGGACGGAGGGAGTATGTTCTGTAGAATTTTGAGCTTTACGTCACACCATTCCATATTCGTTCTTTCATTGAAATAAGTTTAAACATACAATTATTCTCCTTTGTTTAAGAGGAATTAACCTAATTAGCTGCACAACCCACAACTTAAACTAAAAATAACCCTTGACGTATAATATATGTATAATTCATGTATATAATATGTGTATTAATCGTGTGTAATTTATGTATACTGGCTAGGAAAAGTAAATCGTGAATCCGGCTGGCTATTTGTGTAAAATCCCTTTCTTATGAGAGAATTTCCTTCTCATCGATTTTTGAACATATTGGAGATAATTTGAACTTTAAAATCTTGATCGGTGTGATAGCAAGGATCTTTTCGAGTGATGCGGGAAGCAAGTGGAGAAAAGGAACCGGGTATTTTTATTTTACACGGGTGGAGCTTTGACGTATAAAACAACGCGTTTAATTTTTTTGTTTAGCTACTCCTAGGTTTAAATTAATTGTTTAAGTGGCACAAGCGAGCAGTAGTTTGCTAATTCTTCATTTTTGCGACAGTCCTGTGGAGAATTTATCTGAGGTAAGTTATCTATTGTTTCCCTGGATTATCTGTCGTCCTATTTGTCTGAGGAGTTCAGTTGTAATTCATATAATTGGTTGAATCGTAAAAGGATTTTAGCCAGCTCATAAAAATTATGCATCTGGTGTTTAATTTAGTATGGGGAACTTTATTTTGATCTCCAATGGTTTTCGCAGAACCTTTTATTGCTTCTTTGGTGCTTTATGCAACCTTACCTGTGGAGGTTATCCTAGGTAATTCTAGCTTCTTTGGCTTACTGCTTTATTGCATTGGTGCTGTATTGCTGATGCTTGGTAATTTCCCTCTTATCCTCCATCAGCTGTTGTTGGTTCACAGTGAACTTTCCTAAAGACCATTCCAGATTTAAATATGTAGCTACTGCTTGGTTCTTCTTATCCTCTCTCTTGTCCTCCATCAATCAATCAGCTATTGTTGGCTCATATTAACTTCCTAAGGGAGGACTATTCTAGCTTTAGATATGTAGCTTACTATGTTGTTGCAATATTCTTTATTTTGTAAAGAAGAGGAAGAGTGACTCACATGTTTCTTTCCAATAAGAGAAAGGATAGATATGGAACTTGTTGATGAGCTTTAGATATGCAGCTAATTGCTTGGTTGCACTTTTCATTCTCTTGCAAAGAAAACAAGAGTGACTGTCACATGTTTCTTTCCTCTGAGAAAATATAGCCGTGGAATTTGTTGATGTTTCCATGTTTTCGTTGACACTTAACCATTGCACATACCTGGCCAGTTAATTTTGTAACGATGGATTGCTTAATGAAGCTTTTGGGTGCATTTTTAACATCTCTCTATGTCAAATGTTTTTTAAGCCAACTGCTGATAAGTCGGGCACATGGATGGGAGTGTTCATGCCATGCTTGCAGAATATTTTGGGGATCATTTACTACATTAGATTTTCATGGTAAGTTTCATACTCTCTGGTGTAGTATTAATCAGCTCTTCTCGTTACTCCATAAATGTGTGGTTATATTGATATTATGATGTACTCAAACTGATCCGCTTTAGCCTCCACCTCTGACAATCCCCTCCTATAGAAATTGATTATTGCAAGTAGAGATCGAAGGGGAGAAAAGATATCTTCGGGTAAGATGAGGAGTGAAAAGGAACAGGAAAAGGGAACAAAGAGCAAATACTCCCACTACTTTGATCTACCTGTGTTAGTTTGATGATACACCTAAAATGAAATAACCGCTCTATTTGCTTTGGTTTGTTCTGTGGATACTGCAGGATTGTTGGTATGGCTGGCATTGGTGAGTCATTGTTGCTGGTTGTGTTCTGTGGATCATGTACTTTCCTGACTACAGTATCGTTAAGTGCGATTGCAAGCAATGGTGCCATGAAGGTGGGAAACTGTTCATCAGATTGGTGCAGATTAAGAGGATAGATTTTCAATGTCGCTTCACTGTATAACTAGCGTGCACTGATATGTGTATTTCTGTTGCCCAACATTGGTTAAACAAGGATAGGGATGAGTCAGTGTGTGCCCATCTCATCTAAAAGCTTAAGTTGTTAGAGAGAGCACACTTTTGATTACTTAACTACTATGTTGTCAACAATGTCCTTGTAGCGTATTTGGTTAATAATATCCTTGGTTTGTTTTCTTTAATCTAGGGTGGTGGGCCTTACTATCTCATTGGTCGTGCATTGGGTCCAGAAGTTGGTGTCAGCATTGGGCTCTGTTTTTTCCTTGGGAATGCAATTGCTGGAGCAATGTGAGTATACATCACTTTATATTGGTATGAAGGAGCTACTAACTTGGCGGAGGTGTCAAAGTAGTTTAAGTTGCTTTCATCATTTCAAACTATCTAAAAAAGAAATTTTTGATGTCTGTATTTACATGTGCCTGCTGTTTAGGTATGTACTGGGAGCTGTTGAGACTTTTCTAAATGCTGTACCAAGTGCTGGCATTTTTAGAGGTATTTCTTAAGTGAGATTGATTTACGTGATGTGTTACAATTTATTAATCCAACTTGACTTTAAATTATGGTTTTGCTATGTCTGCTTTTTATAGAAATGGTTTGGCTGTTGTGTGTACTTTTACTGCAAAACCATCTGATGTCCTACTTGGCTTTATCATAACATTGATACAAGTAATTTATTGTTGATTTTTAATGGATAATACATTGTTGTTTTCAAATTCATTTGTATATCTGAACTTAATTTATCATCGATGCAGAAACTATCACACGAGTTAATGGCACAGATATTGCAGAGCCCATTACAAGTCCAAGTTTGCATGACCTGCAGATTTATGGGATTGTCGTCTCTATTCTTCTCTGCTTTGTAGTTTTTGGTGGAGTAAAAATGATCAATCGCGTGGCACCGGCATTTCTTGTACCCGTTTTATTCTCACTGCTTTGCATATTTGTCGGCATCTTTTCTGCGAGGCATGATCGTCCTGCAGGTTTATGCTGTCTATGCCTTCATTCTTGCTCTTTTTCTGTATTGCTCTTTTCCTGTCTTCCTCGAGAGGTTTTTGAAATCTTTATGTGTAATTGTGTGCTATACCTTTTCTCTGTGTGAGTTCTCTATTCCATTTTATATACTTTGTTTTTCAGTTTGTTTCAAAAAGAATGACAACTTTCTAGATTTGGAAACTCTTTAACTTTAAACTTCTTATTTTATTCTTAATGACATGCTCTTATAGTCACAGCAATATCATGACATGTTTAAGACCCCAAGTTCTCAAGCACTCTTGGTATGTGGCAAAAGTCTTCCTTTCTTTTTTAAATTCCATTCATAGTCAAACACCACTCTATAAACTGAAACCAAGGGAGTATAATTTATATAAGAGCATGCTTGACAGTGATGGAAGGGGAGCCTTGGCGTAACTGTTAAAGTTGCTGCCATGTGACCAGGAGGTCGCGGGTTCAAGCCATGGAAACAGCCTCTTGCAAAAATGTAGGGTAAGGCTGCGTACCATAGACCCTTGTGACCGGCCCTCGGAACTTGATATCTCAACCTCAGGGATTCTCACCATTTTATGTTGCTTTAGTGATGACCCTTCCATGGTTCGTACATCGTTCTAGCTCATCTTACTAGTTTGGGGCCATCTTGGAGTATAGTAATGTTGAACATTATGTTTCTTTGCTTTAAATAAATTTGCATCTTTGAAGCTGCAGATGGAAGTCAAGGGCTACATATTGGTGATAACAGAAGGCTGTAGAATACAAATTAATTACTGTTTTTTTAATAAGAATAAAGTCTCTTAAGAACTCTAACTACAAGCAGAATGGAATCCTAAAGCTAACTTCGAAGGCAATCAAATAGCATCGAAGAACTAAAACTACTAAGGAACAACTAGAAAAGTTACAAAAAGGAAAAAAAAAGTCCCAACTGTGGATGGCGAAAGCCTTGGCTACAGTAATAGCGTTGTTACACGAACTGTGAATAGTAAACTTTGCACTGTGCTTTGTGGACAGTACATTATTTGCTCCCTCTATTCCTGCATCATTTGCATTTTATGAGAAAGCATTTGTGTGCTCCTTTATGTATGATTCATTTGTTAAATTATAGCATGAAAAGGCAGTGGATGAATGAGATTTTTGAAATGGAAGCCCGAAGATTAATTCACTTATTTCTTCTTCGCTTTAGTGGGATGGTTTCCTGTGTCATGATATTTTGAGGACTGGTATAAAGTTAAGATGGCTTAATTTTACTGACTTATCAGTTTAGCAATGGATATAGAAGATTCATATAGCCAATCCAAGTATATTTGGATTGAGGTTTAGTTGATTGAATTAAGTGATATAAGCTTTGTCCTCCCTCAAGTTTTGTTAATCATGATTTTCATTTCTCTATATATGTATATGTGACACCACTGTTACTATGCTTGGTACAGTTGGGATCACAGGGTTGAATTTGGAATCTTTCAAGAATAACTGGGGATCTTCTTATCAGATGACTAATAATGCTGGAATTCCAGATCCCAATGGCAAGATATACTGGGATTTTAAGTAAGGCATGCATTTGTTCCTTCATTTTACATCATCCTTTTGCTAGGATATGTTATTCGTTCTTCTTTCTACCTTTTACTTCAATGTGCATACTGAAAGCATTTGGAACTAGGTCTAACATCTGTTTCCTTCTCCATGTTAGTGCATTGGTAGGTCTCTTTTTCCCTGCTGTGACTGGGATCATGGCAGGTTCAAACCGTTCGGCATCACTAAAGGACACTCAACGTTCAATTCCTGTTGGGACCTTAGCTGCAACTTTGACTACTACCGGTTTATATTTGGTTTCCGTGCTATTATTCGGAGCTGTTTCAACTAGAGATAAGCTTTTGACTGACAGGTAGCATGAAGTGACTTTATGATACATTATCATACTTCGTGGTGCTGTCCTTGTTCCTACCTGCACTTGTAGTTTTGAGTGATCTGCTTTTAGAAAATGAATGTTGAGTATGTTTGGTAGAGAAAGATATAGCAACAACAACAACAACAAACTCCGCCTCAATCCCTAGCAAGTTGGTATCGGCCGTATGAATCCTCTCTATCCGTGTTATATAGTGCAATTTTTAACTTTACCTTTCTAAATCGAGTACGTAAGGGAAGTGGGTTAAGACATCTCTTTTTCTAAAGTGGACATCATCAAATTATTAAGACACACTTTATTTCTTTTAAAGTTCTAAAACTCAGTCTAGAGTATGATATGAGAATTTTGTAAGAGGAACACTTCTCTATAGCCTCTCCATATTTAATCATATTTATTGGGACGGAAGAAGAGGAAGGTTTGAGGTGAGGAAGTAAAAAAGGGAAGGTAAAATTTATTTCCCTTTACTCAGCTACTGGAAATGACATTCTATCTGAAACCGCATCTAACTTTTGTGTGGAAGAGATTATTTCATGATGCTTAATGGTATTTGGTTCACTGATCAAGAAATCTTAAATTTGGATTCACTGCATTACTAGAAGTATTTGTGCAGGTTGTTGAGTGCTACAGTTGCATGGCCACTTCCAGCTATTGTTTATGTTGGGATAATCCTCTCAACCTTGGGGGCAGCCCTTCAAAGCTTGACTGGTGCTCCTCGTCTCCTTGCAGCAATTGCAAATGATGACATTCTACCTGTTCTTAACTATTTTAAGGTGGCAGATGGACATGAGCCTCATGTGGCTACTCTCTTCACTGCCTTCATCTGCATTGGTTGTGTTGTAATTGGGAATCTGGATCTTGTCTCACCTACTTCAACAATGTTTTACCTCGTATGCTATGCTGGTGTGAACTTATCCTCCTTCCTTCTGGATCTGTTAGATGCTCCCAGCTGGCGACCTCGATGGAAATTTCACCATTGGGGCCTCTCTCTTGTTGGAGCATTACTTTGTATAGGTATCTTCTTTGCTTCAGCTGTTGGATAATGGTTTTATTTTCCTAGTTATGGATAATGTAGATGGCAATAACTAAACCATTGATCCTAATTGGGATTTATTTTCGTACTTTACCTTTTGTTGAGAGATATATCAGTTCCACATGGACTGTGTAAGTGCTTCCAAAGGAATTTATAGAGCTCTTGGCCTGCTCTCCCCATTCGCAATTTATAGAGGTGTTGGCCTGTTCTCCCCATTCGCTTAAGGTTTTGGTTGGCTGGTCGGATTCTTTCACATTGTATCAGAGCGAAAACGTATTTCTCACACTCACAAGTCCACGTTAAAGTTCAAATGTGAACCCAAAATCAGGTTATACATGTAGGAAGGTGTTGAGTGATAAAATTTCCTATATAGGTTGTATAAAGGGTTCCAAAGAGCATCCTTAGGGGTTTTACACATCTTCATATTTTTTCTTTGATTTAAATATCATGAAGAAGTTTGCTTTGTTAATTTTCTTTTACTGGCCCAAGATTACGGATTCTCTCAATTTGTATAAGTTCTGAACAAAAGTTTTCTTTAGACCACCAAATAAGTTTCTCTTGGATATTTCAATTTTCAATCACAGCATTTCACGATGATGTGAAATGCTCATGGGTTCTATCCATGTTTTTGTAAACTTGTCCAAAACCAAATGTCCTATGGTTGCTGTCACTTCCCATGTTTTTCTTCTTCTACAAGTTGGTCATTTCAGTTTGATGATCTAAGCAAAGTAGACTAAGGGATCTTATTGATATCCTCATAGCTCTTCCTTCCTTTAGTTTTCTTATTCAGTCCTTTTTTCTTCTATTTGGCATGTGTGTGATGCTGCCAGAGCCTTCTCATCCTTTTTGTTAGAGAACTTTGTGACATGTGAAATGACCTTGTTGCTCTGACTTTCTGCCTCGTATACTGTGGCATGTGGGCTGGCCTCAACTCGCAGAATTTATTACGAATTGATGTCATTCTTTCTTGGGTACTCTATGCCATCTTCACTTGATCAGCTTTTGCAATTTTAACTTATAGTGGGACAGGTCATGATTGAAATTTCTAGAATAATTGAACAGGCAGTGGAACTTGGGAAGTTTGTTTTTTCTTCTCTCTAGACCCTCGCGACGTTTCCTGATATAAAAGAGTAATAAAATCCTGATTTATAAAAAGTAAGATGTCTATTATGAAGGATGCACTCTTTCTATACCTGAATAAGATTAAACTTTGAGCACCCCTGATGGAGCCAATATTCTCATGTCATCTTCGTGCTCGAGGACTCCCACTTAGAGGAGTTCGCTGTGTTAGTCTTGACTTTCCACCTCTGCTACCCAATCCAAAGATTGATTCAAACAGTAAAGACACTATAGTTTGCTTTTCTATAATTTATCCTATATTTGAACCTTTAGTGATGTAGTTGGCTAGAATAAGCTAGGGGACCTATAGAGGTGGTCGACTTACCTTGAAATTAATGTTTTCACTCATCTGATCTCTTCCTCCAGGTCAGAGTTTGTTTATGTTTTCTTTCTATTGTTTGTTTACAGTGATCATGTTTTTGATTTCCTGGGCATTCACTATTGTATCACTAGCCCTGGCAAGCCTCATATATTATTACGTAAGTATCAAGGGGAAAGCAGGAGACTGGGGTGATGGTTTTAAGAGTGCGTATTTTCAGCTTGCTCTTCGCAGTTTACGATCTTTGGGAGGTATGTATGAGTAATTTGTATAATTTACTTATTAACTTACACAGCTCAGATTCTTCTGTACTGTCCCTTCTTTTGTTTTCTCAAAACTTACTGTTTCCTCCCCTTTATTGTATCTTCTTATTTGGGCAAAGATTGAGTGAGGGAATACAAAAGTTTAGATTGTCACTAAAGGAGCCATAATGTATTCATTGTGACAGGTTGTTTATCGAATTTGTTATTTAAGTGAAACTGCATTTTGTTTTGTTTCCAGATCCTTGTGTTGCATTTTGGGATCCATTTGATTTAAAAGTTCATTTTTTATGAGAGAAATATGAAAGGACGTGAACTCTCACCATCTCTCATTAATTGTTGGTATATAAAGGGCAATTATGGTACTTTACTATGTGTCAAAACTCTTTCTTTGGTTTTAAATTACATGACCGGTCAAACAACGCCACGTAAAATGGAGTAGAGGGAATAATTGTTTGAAGGGTCAGTTTTGTTATCTTTTTCCTTATTAGTAATTTAATAACTTATTGCTACCTTCCATTTAGGTTAATGATAGATGTAAACCTCCCTCCAGCTTATGAAATTACATCTAATAGACTAATACCCCCCTTTGTCTAAAAATGCATTACTGAAACTGTGAAACCTCGGCTCACTTGCTTTTGGAGTGGTGATTCCTCTCTTACAAAAATTCAAAAATAAAAGTCAAATCCCGATTGCCCATTTCATATTATTATTAACTTGAGTCATTACCTATTATGTGGAGGTACATAAGCTTAAAAAATAAATATAAAATATCCCTTTTGTCACCACTCACCACCGTCAAACAAAAAGAATAGCATCAAATAAGTGCTGAACTTTAAAATTGTTGAACTTTTATTTTTTCGATTAAGTGAAACTGCATTTAACATCTCTTTATGTGGTCAAAAAGTACTTTCACCCAAAAGAAATATATTAAAAAAAGTGTGCACTCTAATTAGAAAAACTCTGAGAGGTTTCAGATATAATTTAGCTCATATAATTTGAATAAGAAAATGAGTGATGCCAATATAGGAAAAAGAAGAGGACATATAGGAATTAGGCAAAGGCATAAATGTCTTTATTTTGGTATAGTTTTTGTGATAGAATGCTAAGAAATAATGAAGAACAAGACAATACAAGTTTTGGGGTGAAATCTCTCATCCCTTCTCATTGATTCCACAAGTATTTATAGGCAAAG
>ML337115.1:0-138251 GCA_005239505.1 Nicotiana paniculata | reverse complement strand
CAGTGCACAAACATTAGTATGGTTGGCTGAAGTTTACCCTTTTAAAGGGTATAAAATATGTAAAGAAGGGCATCGGAGTGAGGAATCTGAGCCTTTGATTGGTCAGATTCATCCTCTAAAATGCCCAAATGAGCGAGCCTCTATATGGTTATGAATTATGTTGAATTAGCACTAGGGTAGATGAATCTGACTTTCTAATAGTCAAATTCACCCCATTAATAGTGCATAACAGTAGTTTAGCTTTTGCTGAAAATTATCCTTCGAAGGATATAAGTGTGTAATGAGATGGAGCTTTAGGAGAGTGAATCTGAAGTAACAAAATAGTCGGATTCACTCCTCAAAATGCCCATAGTAGTCAAGGTATTTTAATAAATGCTTGCTGAAATCTGTTGCATGACACAAAGATGACTGTTAAAGAGTCTAAACAAAGTAATATCATTGGGTTTGAATCTAACCTTTTCCATGGTAAGATTCAATCCATAAGAAGACATGAACATATTTTGTTCTCCTATGGTATCATTAAGGATGAATCTAACTCCCCTTTTGTGACTAGATTCATCTCACAAAAATGCCCAAAGGTCTGTCAGTAATACTGTCCAAGTACTCAAACTTTGGACTTATAATTAAAATACAGGTTTAAGTCTTCGAAGGACATGTTTGTTGGCTTGCACAGGAGCAGCAACTAGTTTTGTTTTTCCCTTCTTTATTTTTCCTATTAGTAAATCAGTATTACTATGATTCAGGAGTAATGTAATAGTAATAGCATATCTACAGTCTTCTATGTATTTCGCCTTTTTTTCAGTTGTAAATATAGACTGAACTATATAAATTTATGACCAGTTGTATTTTTCTTAATTCAAAAACGTTTATTACTATAGTATTTATGGTCCAGACATGCCAAGGTCACCCGAGCTGGGCCAGACTCGTAAACATGGCCCAATTGAGCCTGCTAGTGTCTGAATTTCAGGTTATGGGGCCTGGAATGTTAGACCCATTAATTGTGTTAAACAATCTGTAACCAGTCCTTTTTCTCTTCTGTTGTCAATTGGCATGAGAATTGTTTTCATTCACGAAATCCGCTGTAAATTTCTCACTACTGAACACAAATGGATTTTCAAATCGATTATCAAAAAGGTAGAATCTGAAAATCTGGATCTTTTCTTAAACTGTCTGCCCTAAATAAAAGCAACCATAGCTTAATTCAATTTTTTTAAGGCTTGTTATGTCACGAAATTTAAGACAAAATTCCATGTTAGATCCATAAGCTGTGTATAAATACTCTTGTTTAGTATATAGGAGTAGATCGAACGGTAAATAAATCTTGTACATGTAACCTTATATTCACAATTCAAAATTTGCCTTATTTCTTACCATATAGATGTGAGATGTGATAGTATGTTTGCTCTTAACTATTTTTCGAATCATGTCCAAATGAACTAATTAGGATGACCTAAAGTGATACAATTTGGGGCTTAAATGAGGCCATAGCCCAAACATGTTATCTTTAGGCTATTGAACATCATTTTAGGTAATCCTTAGATGGAATGAACACCTTTACTTTGAAACCTGACAAAAATTGAGTATTACCTCAAATTACTTTAACCTACACTCAGGAGTGGCAACTCATGCCCCCGACCCTCACTTCAAAGAACTAATAAAACACATATAGCAATCAAGGGTGCATTTCATGTGACGTGATTACCATGAGTTCAAAAATAACAAGTATACGTCATCGTAACTTGTCCAAGATAAATCCACAAAACGTCCTAATTGTTTTTAAAACTAAAATGTTCCTTCAAATAGAAAACATAAAGAAAAATCAAATATCGCCTCAAATAGGTACTATAAAACCGTCACGACTATAGTCCTGACTACATAATCTACACTCGGGTGCGACAACTCATGTCTTTGTCTTCAACTTCAAATTATATTAAAATCGCATGTTGCAATTACGGGTGCATTTCATGTGGCGTAATTGCAATATGTCCAAAAACAAACAAGTGCACGCCATCGTGACTTGTTCCAAGATAAATCCATAAATAGTAAAAGCGGCTAAAAAGTGAAAAAGGCTAAAAAGCGCAATAGGTTTAAAATATGTAAATAATTAGATAATTAGGCCAAATATTAATAGTTAAGCGACCGTTCTAGAACCACGGAACTCGGGAATGCCTAACACCTTCTCCGGGGTTAACAGAATTCCTTACTCGGAATTCTGGTCGCAGACAAATTAAAACAGAGTCAAAATTTTCTCAGTTTGGTATTTTTAAATAACACGGTGTCCCGGAGCATCGTCAAAAATCTGGGCGGCGACTCTGAAATAAATAAGTAAATCCCAAATCCGAATAATGTCACTTTAATTGGAAAAACTCCCTTATTACCCTTCATTAATCCGTGGTAGTGAAAAAAGGAGGTGTGACAATGGATACCTCTACCCTTATGGTCTGGCAGAGGATTGTCGCGGACGTTTGGAATGGGCTTTTTTGCCACAATAATCTTGTTGTCAATGAGAGCATGTATTTTGTCCTTCTGAGAACGGAATTCTTCGATGGTGTGTCCTTTCATGCCGGAATGGTATGCACGTGATTTGTCTGGGTTAACCCACTGCGAAGGGTTCTCAGGGGTAGCAGCAGGGATAGGTGTGAAATAACAGCAGCTTTGAGTTTTTCATACAGCTGGTCAATGGGCTCGGCTATGGCGGTGTATTGCTTTGGAGGACCGCGATCAAAATTGGGACGAGGTCTAGGGAAGCTTTGGCGTGCAGGGGGTGATTTGTAATGGGATGGCTGGGAATTATAAGTGTGGTAGACAGGAGCGGGTTGTGGATATTTGGGTGAAGCAGGTTGATATGTGGGTGCTGGAGCTTGGTAAGAAGGTGGTGGAGTTTGGTAATTTGGTGAGGGTTCTTGGTAATTCGGGGTTGGATGATATGTGAGTGGAGGTGTCGAATAGGTTTGGTATTTGAGCGAGAACTTGGTTCTTCGTGCAACCATTACAGCTCCCACATCTCTCTTCTTAGACACACCACCGGACTGTAGAGCCTTGTTAGTGGCTTGCAAGGCTTCAAAATTTGTAACCATACCAATTTTAATACTTTTTCAATCCGCTCACCCAATTTGATGATGTTAGAGAACTTGTGGCCCTCAACCATCATTAACTGTTCATAATATTGCGGGTCCTGAGCCCGGACAAAGAACTTGTTCATCTGTTCTTCCTCTAGAGCAGGTCTGACTTTAGCGGCTTCGGACCTCCAGCGAGTAGCATACTCGCAAAAGGTTTCTGTAGGTTTCTTCTTCAAATTTTGAATGTAGAACACATCTGGTGCGTTCTCTGTGTTGAATCTAAACTTGTCCATGAAATCAAACGCCATGCTTACCCAGTTTGACCATTTTTTGGGGTCTTGGCTAATGTACCAAGACAGTGCATCTCCTTTCAACTCCTCATGACAGCTTCACGGATTCTTTCATCCTTTCCTACGCCAACCAATTTGTCGTAATAGGTCCTCAGATGGACTCTCGGATCACCGGTACCGTCAAACATTTCGAACTTTGGAGGTTTGTACCCCTCGGGCAGTTCGACATAAGGTTGGATACAAAGGTCTTCATAATTAAACCCTTAAATCCCCTTGGTTCCTTCAACACCCTGGACTCGGCTGGTCAGTTTCCTAAGCTCCTCGGCTAGGTTCCTGATAAGTAAATCCTTTTCATCAGACTCGGATGCTTGTGGGATAGGCGGAGCAGGGTGGGTCATGGTTTCCACATAGATGGGATTGTTATAGGTGTGTAAATGGTCTTTTGTGTGGTTTTGGGGTTCTGGGATGAGTAGTGGAGTGTTATTTGAGGTGTGGCAAGCATTGCACCGCGTCAGGAGAGTTTGGTTCTTTGGGAAAGTGGTGTGATGGTGAGGTACGGGATGATTTTGCTGACTTGGGATATTTTGTGGAGATGCAGGGTTTTGAGTATTTGGAAGGTTGACGTCAAGGAAATTGAGGGAAAATGAAAAATTGGCAAAATTCCGGACTTGATCAAGTTCTTCCTGAAACTTCAACAATTTCTGTTCAAGTGGTGACATGTTCTCATGCAGGACCTGAATACCTTGGCCATCAGTGGCCTCTACCCGTTCAATCACATTCTCCTTTCTGATGTCGCTGGACTCTTCCATCTTACTTTTGCCTTTGTCTTTGACCTTAGGAGGACTAGGGGGAGGAGTAGGTGGAGGGACCTTGGATCTGGTGCGATAGGTTGATGATGCCAGAATGCATGAACTAACCTTTTGGGGAAGGGAGTAATAAAAAATAAAAACAAAAGGTAACCAAGTCAGTGAGGATCATGAAAAGAGTATTGCAGTATTTAAACACATAATGCGGAAATGAAAGTGTGTCGTAAGTTGGGGACCTCTTTATGCCCGAGGTAGGCCTAGCGACAAATTGGTGTGGAGAACTTAAAATGCTAAATGCCTCATTTTATTGATAATAAAAATAGACAAATCCCGAAACAATAGACGAAAAATAAAACTCACTAATGGCCATTGGCCATATTACATTGATAGAAAAATAAAGACATTCCTATCTAATTGGTCCCAGAAGGACCTTTCCCATATTCAGAATTCTTGCTTCCTTCAAGCAACTTTCCCAGCTCGCGAAGTCCCATCAATAGGTAAGTTCTGGCTAGGTATCCCCCCTGCAGCTTGACATGTGGCTATAATTCATGGTTTAACGCATTATGTGCCTTACATTTTATGTGCTTTAACGGTAAAAACACACCTCGTTTGAGCATAATGAAGTCTATTTCATATGTAGGTTAATTGGAGATGGAAGTCGAGCTAAATGGATGCAAACTCGTCATGGTAGGTACGGTATGATTTGTTGTAGCCATACTTTTTGTACAAGTAGTCAAAAGGAATGTATGAATCCTCCAAACATACCAATTTAGTGTCCTTTTTAGACCCGTCATTTTGAGGAAGCTTTTGCCTGTGCGGTTCTCAGGCATCAGCAACCCCGGAGTTTCCCATACTAGGTTAGCCAGCCCTCCTATATCTTCTATCAACGGGCCCATTTCGATGTTCCTAAAGTGGAACACGGACCTTTCACGATCCCAGAACAGGGTAGCAGCCTCTACTATCATTTTGTTAGGCTGGATTTCCAGAAGAGATGGTAGATTACCCGAGTGTTTCTTGACGATAGCTTTGTCGCTAGAGTGCAGATCCTCCCACCAACAGGACAGTTTTGGGTGGATGTTGGAGACCATGCCGAATCTGGGGACTTCGTGCCTCATTTTTTCTGCAAAGCAATAGGGTTAGGCCCTTACCCCCACCGGACTCGACTATTTATCGTCAATAATTAGTAGGAAGCATTTAGTTCTCCAAATAAATGCACAGAACGTGACGGCGTCCATTTGGGTTTAGGGAAACCCGGTGGACTTTTGGAAAGGCTATCTTAAAAGTTATCATGTGGACGACACTTTAGCTTGACTAGGTTTGACCATGATGCATGCAATAGTGCAACAAAGTAAGATTTCTATGGGGTTTTAGACTGGTACCCTTGAGGGGACAACTCAAGGGGGAAAGGCACGAAACCATCGACTGCACCGCTGGCCGACTAGTTTTACCGCAAATAAGCCTTTCCGAATTTAGTGGGTGATAATATAGGAAGGGCGAAACCACTCATCAAGCATTGCTATAGTATTTTGTTTGGCACGAGTGGAGTATGAATGTTGAGCATGATTTATGCAATAAGTATTAAAATAAGTTGTCACGTATTTGCACGTTAAAGAAAGCGGTAAAAATGGTAGTAATGATTTAAAGCAGTTACAAAAGGAAACAAAGAGACATGTCAGTTACATTTTTGAAGAAAAGTAAATACCCGAAGTAAACAATTAATTGCATGTAAATGGGATAAGAAAGGGTGCAAGTATTTAAAATAAAGGCATAAATTCACGAAACAATTTGAAATGGTAAAAGCCTGGATATCCCCAGCAGAGTCGCCATGCTGGCGTGCACCCTTTTTTCCTCTTCCTTGCGGAATATCAGGTTTATGACATTAGTTAGGACAACTCTTTCCTTTTGGGAAAGGGGTTTTCATATTTTGAAGAGTCGCCACCTAACAATTTCAACGGTGCGTTAGGGCACCTAAGGGGTTCAATTATAACTATGTTTCTAACCGGAGATTTGGGTAAGGGCTTGAAATTATCCTAAGGGGAAGGTGTTAGGCACCCCTCAGGATCCACAAGTGTGGTTCCCGGCCAAATTGTTTCGTGAATTTGTACAACTAGCAAATAATAAGTAAAGGCTCAAATAAGAGGGGATTTAAATCTTAAGCATGCAGATGTTTAGAAAATAGTAGAGATGATTATGAACTAGCGTATACAGGTGTCCTAGATTTATAATAATGGATCACATCAATGCAATACCCGGTAATCACTCGTCGAAGAGGGGATGCACGTGGTATTAGCGCACCGGTCATCATATCCATATTCTACCTGTCCTACCCCGCGAAGGTAATTTAAGTGTGTGTTGGTCACGGACTTTATTGCGTGTTATTACCCATCCCATCCTATCAGTCCTGGAGGAGGTTAGGACTACTATCCTAAAAGGAAGTACTAGGTTGACCCCTAGGTTTAAAAGGACAAGATTCTAAGCGACAAACAATGACAATTAGGACTTCAGATAAGGGGAATACAAATAGGAGCAGATACGAGGCCCAATTATTCCTCCACATATTATGCACATAAATAGCACGACTCAAACATAAGTAAGGCCTTATTAACTTCAGAACCTAATGCATGATATCTAGGTGAGAATGCAATAGTGGGGCAGTTTTATTACTGATTTCAGAGGATGAATTTTATCAGTTTCTTACTGATTATAACCATTAATAGTCAAGCAGCAGGTATAAAGGAGTATGCTTCCAGTTTTAATAGATTTAACACCTAAAGCTTGCTTAGCGTATGACAATACTCAGTAATTACTCGATTATTAAGGAAATTGTTACAAATTAGTTTGCCTAAACATGTTGTACTTAGTGTTGCAAAAATACAGAAATATTACCAGTTGTTTGGAAACATGGTGAAATTTATTTTTAGGGCCTTTTTCATGCAATCAGTAGTTAAACTAGGTGTTGAATGAGGTCCTAAGACATGATATCTAATATGCACACATAGGGATGCAGAATGAGTGGTATGCAGAATTCCGAGGCAGGATTTCTAAATGCATAAAGTCACAATATTTGAACATGCTATGCAGCAAGTATGAGGATGACTTGTTTATTAGCGCATTATTATCCTAAGCATGATTCCTAGGTGTAACACAACATTACAGCGATATTAGAACTGGTTTACATGAATAACAGGTTTATATTAACAATTAATCCTAGAGCATGATTTCTATATGATAAATGATAATGCCATAAAAGGATGCTGAAACAGTAAACATGGGCCTAAGAAACAAGATATCTAATGCATGATATGCTCGTATACAATCATCCCTAAGCATGAATTTCTAGTGCACACGTAAGAAATGTAAACCTAGAGGCATGGTATCTACCCTTTAACATGGATAATATATATAACTACCCTTCCCTTTCCACTATCCATTCCCAAATACTTGTTTACAAATTATTACAGGCCGGGAATTATGGATTACACAACCAAAGGAAAAATAAGAAGTTACTTCTATAGGGAGCCTTCGATTAGGCCCAGATCTTCCAAATCTCAATGCATGTGGTGTTTCATAGCCTTTTATAGCCGGCCGTGTCAGAGTTCCCTAAGGACCTCAAGGGCTCCCGAGCAGTGCTCACACCCAGACATAGCTAAAGAGTTAAACATGTGCAGTATGGGAAATGCCAACCTTGTTTGTCAGAGTTCAGAGGGCGCTCAAAGGGTACCCAAAGCAGTGCTCACACGAAGGGGGATGAACTTATAATTCTAAGAGTATATGTGAGAATGCTTTTTATTTTTTAAATGGGAAACATTTTTGAGAAAGGGTAAGTAAGAAAACAGTTTTGAAGAAGGAAACGGAAGCTTAATATCACACAAAGGACCAAGGATAGTCCAACAATCACAAACACGGGTAATGGGATTTGAGGGACAAATACAGAGCATGTGAGGGCAGACATTTAGCAGGCAGATACACACATAAACATATAATCAGAAACTCCTAAGGGTCTATAGGATTAGGGATACAGTAAAGTACTAGGTTAGGTTAACAACTAAGGCCATGGTTAAACTAATGTACCAATCATGGGCATGCAAGAAATAGGTGCTAAGTATACAGAAACATGTTGGTCATAAACAAATAAAGCCTAACTTAACATGCAGAGGGGAGTTCAGGATCCTAGATACATGCTAAAGAATAAGTAAAGCAAATTGGGAGCATACTGAATTACAACAGTAGTAGAAACATATTGGTTTGAGGACTAAAATCTAAATTAGAACATACCAGTGAAGTGAAGAAAACAGTAACACAAACAGGAAAGTATGAGATGCATAATAGTTAGCCTTGGCTTGCAGCCGACTAATTTAGAATAATAGTAGTTAGCACATAAGAGAGAGCAGAGAGTCTTTTTTAATTGTGAGAAAGAGATTTTTGAACAGATCAGTTCGTGTGTCTATGTGTGTCAATGAATTAATAGAGTATATATATAGCTTGAAAGTGGGGTGGAAAATAAGGTAAAAAAAATAAAAATTAACCAGTGATTGTGGGACTGAGTATCAATCAGTACGAGTATCCCCATAATTAAGGGAATCATTCAAACGGTGGGTAACAAAATAAGGAAATAGGCCATGTATAGCTTAAAGGAATATTCAGACAATGTAAGTATAGCAGGTAATTAGGTATCCCTTAATTGAAGGGGTTAAACCCAAACGGCTAGTAGGTAAAAAATAATTAAGGAAAGTGCTTATGCATATAAGGAAACAATTTCAACCCAATTCAAGTAAGCAATTAGGACTAGTTTCAGAAGATATCAATTAAGGAAATAATAATCACTTAACAACCAATCAATTATGTAACAAGGTAAGAAAATAAAGTCGGAAGTCAGTAAGAACATCTCATACGAAATCAGTAAAGCTTTTCAAATTTCAAGGGATCCAGGGGTGCAAACACAGTAAAGTTGAAGAGAGTTAGGGATTCGAACACGAGAAAAAATCAATTAGGAAAATAATAGGCAAGCAAAAGCATAGCAAGGTAAAGAATCACACAGAGTCAGGGATTCGAGGCTAGCACACAATTAAACGAGCAGGGAGAATTAAAGAGTCAAAACCCTAGTGACTATAGTAGCAAAATCACACAGGTTTAGAGACAAAGCAGTAACACTAAAAGATTAAACGGGACGAATAAGATACAAGTAGAAGAGAACATAATCAGAAACCCTAATGAGCAAAACATGGTAAAATCACAGAGAACTTAAACATTTACGAGAAATAAGAGTTTATGCATTTAGAACGAGCATATCAGTCACAGATAGGCTTAGAATTTAGGAAAAACTAGGGTTTTCAGTAAAATAAGTTAAAATGAAAAGAAAACTTCAAATAAATCGTTGAGTCATAGAAAGAAACACAGAATGATATTAAAAGCGGAAGAAAAATCGTTTTTTTGAAATAGGGGTTATGAAACCCTAATTTTGAAATGAAAGATCGTTTAGAAATCGGAAGGTTTTTCGAAGGAAACATGTAAAAGATTCATATCATACACAGATCTAAGACAAATCTAAAAAAAATCGGAAAATATTAGGAGTTAGGGTTTCAGAGAACCCAGAGAAACAAGAAAACCTCAAAACATTACTAGTTTAAACCCCAGAAATCATAGATCTTACTCGGAAAGCCGAAGGTGGCCGAAGAATGGTGAGTGTAGGCTGGGGGGGGGGGGAAGGGTAGGAGAGTGAACCCAGGTCTCTTGAAGACCTTAGGGACAAAAACACCGGCGTGAAGGAACCATAGGAGGCAGGAGGATGGTGAGGATTTTATGGTCTCCGTTGGAGAGGTGGCCAGAGAAGACGAAGGGCCTCATCGGAGGCGGAGATGAGACTGGAAGTCTCTAGAGAGTTAGAGAGAGAGAGAGAGAGAGAGTAGAGATATAGAGAGACCGAGTGAATGAGGGGTCGGGGGTAGTTAGGGTTTAATTATGGTAAGTGAAATCTGGGCCATTGATCTAATTTGATCAACGACTCAGATTGATCCGGGAGTTGGGTCGGGTAGGAATTGGTTTGGGCTGGGGGTCTGTTGGGTTATTTAATTGGGTTAGGATTAGGCTAATTTTAGGCTATAATTGAAACAAAAGGGGCTAACTGTTAAATACCTAGTTAAATTAGATAAAACAATTTGCAAGAATAGTTAATAATTGTATAAAATGGAATTGATGCTTATAAAATAATTAAAATGACTTATTAGAATTTAAAAAATACAAAATGACTAATTACTGGATAAAAATAGTATAAAACATATGATTGGGCTATAATTACAAAGTTATTGCAATCATAGCCAAAGAGTGCCAATTTGGCTAATTGTGAAATAATTTGGTCTTAGTAGGACCCTAAATAATGAATTAAATCAATAAATGCTTTTGAAATTGTCTGTAATGCAATTTTGTAATTAATTATTAGAAATAAAATACTGGATGAATTAAAATAAATTAATATAAATATGGAAAAATTATAGAAAAATACCAATTGCTATTAAAGCATGTTTTTGAAGGTATATATGCAATTTTAAAATATTCTGGGAAAATTGGGTATCAACACCCTCAACACCCAAAATTCGAATGAAGGGAAGCTGGGCCCGAACTAGGAAGGAGCGTACCACGTTCTCGAAATTATCGGAAAAGGATCCTACAAGCTCGGCACGATGAATAACGAACAATTACCGAGCAATTGGAATGTATCACACCTAAAATGATACTACTACTAAGGTACGACCCCTTCCATTTTCATTTATATTTTAAACAAACCCTTTCAGGTATTCGACCAGAAACAACGATGGATTCTTCGACATGAAGCCTTTAGGTCTGAAAGCACGTGTTGCACTTTTTTTTCCTTAGACCGATTTTGTCACGACTCAAAATTCTAACTTGTCGTGATGACGTCTATCTTGATAGTAGGCAAGCCGACAATCTTAATAAACCACAATTTCTTTTAAGTTTGAAAATATAATATTTAACACAATCCAAAAATCTCGTGAACACCGATACAAACACTCCGAAAACCTGGTGTCACTGAGTACATGAGCATCTAATATGAATACAAGTTTGGAAAATACGTTCCATAACAGTCTGAGACCAAATACAGTAAATAAGGAGATAAGTAAAGAGATGCAAGGTCTGCGAAACACGACAACTACCTCAGAATCTTCGAAAAATCAACTGTGCCAAAGAATCAACACCCACTATGTCCGCGAATACCTGGATCGCAACATGAAGTGCAGGGTGTAACATTAGTACAACCAACTCAGCAAGTAACAATAATAAATAAGGAACTGAAGATAGTGACAATATACACAATTACAGTTCATTTTTAGTAATTCCAGCAGAGAGTATACATGTTTTCACTTCCATAAGTTTAAGTCAAATCAGTTTTATACAGTTCAAGTTCATGTAATTCGGATATAAAATCTTTCAGATAATTTAACAACAATGACAGATAGCAACTAAGTGCAACAAAAAATGAAAAGCAAGTACAGCCTCTCAGGGCAACAGTTACTCAACTCGTCATAACAGCTCAACCACTCATCTCTCAGCCCTCACCACTAACACTCAATAGGTACCCACGCTCACTGGGGGGTGAACATACTCCAGAGGGGCTCCTACAACCCAAGCAATATAATTTACACGGATAACTCATGTGCTGCACGGACAACTCACGTGCCATAGTATAAATATCTGGATCTGCATGGACAACTCACGTGCTACACGGACAACTCATGTGCTATAGTATAATATAAGGATATGCACGTACAACTTACGTGTTGCACGAACAACTCACGTTCTATAGTATAATATCTCATAATCAGGCCCTCGGCCTCACTCAGTCATAAATCTCTCCAGTCTCTCGGGCTCTCAATAGTCATGATACTCATCCCAAATAACAATAATATGATGCATCAATAATGAACAATAGAGACTGAGATAAAATAAACAAGTAAACTGTGACTGAGTACAAAACAACAATTTAGTAGATAATTCAACATGTACAAGACCTTTGTGGTATTTACAGCACCAACACATAGCCTAAGCATGCTTCACTGTCAATTTTTTATAGCACAGAAAGGGCACATAGCTAACAACAAGCTTATTCAACTTTCTAGCTTCACGGAATGGACCAAGTCCCAATTCCCTCGGTGCACGCCCACACGCCCGTCATCTAGCATGTGCGTCACCTCCAAAATACTCATATAATACAATAATCTAGGGTTTCATACCCTCAGGACCAACTTTAAAACTGTTACTTACCTCAAACCGTAAAATTCTTATTCCGCTACGCCTTTGCCTCTTGTATTGGCCTCCAAACGTCTCAAATCCAGCCACAAATAATTTGATTCAGTCCATAAAATTTATTGGAATTAATTCCACAAGAAAATGCAAATTTTCCATAAAAATTCGAAATTTAACTCAAAAATCGCCTGTGGGGCTCACGTCCCCGAACCTGACGAAACTCACAAAATCAGACAATCCATTGAATTACAAGTCAACTCATACCAATTTTATCAAATTCTGATAACAACTCGACCTCCAAATCTAAATTTTTCGTTCTTGAAAAGTTTTGCAAAAATCTTGATTTCTTCCATTTAAATCTGAAATAAATGATAAATATAACCATGGATTTATTAAATATAATCACTTTTGGATATAGGACACTTACCCAAGTTGAATTCGTGAAAATCCCTTTGGAATCTCCCAAATCCGAGGCTCAAAACTCAAAAATGAGTAAAAATGGCTAACTCCCGTTTTTAAGTATTCTACCTAGGCAAGTCGCATGCGTGAAATGCGACTTTGCCTGATTTTCGGGCAAATATAAACTGCTACCATCCTTCATTCAGTTGACCATAACGTATTGTATAAATATTCAAATGATGAATGGTTTAACTTTATGGAAACGAGAATTAAAGGGCAACAACTTTCATGTTTTGCTCATTTTTAGATTCTTTATAGATTTCGAGATATAAGCTTCCAAAGTCGGTTCCACGCATTGGAATTTCTGGTGAAACAACTTTACTAGCCTTTATTCAGTCGACCATAACTTTCTGTACAAATATCTAAATGATGAACGGTTTAACTTTCTGGAAACTAGAATCACAGGGTTACAACTTTTATGTTTTGATAATTTCAGATTCCTTATATATTTCGACATATAAGCTTCCCAAGTCAGTTCTGCGATTGCACCATTTGCTGTCCAAAAACAGCTTTTGCAGTTCAAAAATTCCATCAGCTCCTTTTGTCCGAAATCTATTCCGCTAACTTTCTGAAATCCACCTGAGGCCTTCGGGACCTTAACCAAATATACCAACATGTCCCAAAATACAATACGAACTTAGTTGAGGCTTCAAACCATGCCAAACAACACCGAAATTATGAATCGCGCATCGAATCGAATTATGAGTTTTCAAATCTTCCAACTTCTATATTTTGCGTTGAAATGTATCAAATCAATTATAATTGACCTCAAATTTTGCATACAAGTCATAAATGACATAAAAAATCTATACAAATTTTCAGAACTGAATTCCGACTCCGATATCAAAAAGTCAACTCCCCGGTCAAACTTTCCAAAATTCAACTTTCGCCATTTCAAGCCCTATTCATCTACCGAACTCCAAATAATTTTCCAGACACGCTACTAAGTCCAAAATCACCATACGGAGCTATTGAATTCATCAAAATTTAGATCTGAGGTCATTTACACATAAGTTCACATCTGATCAACTTTTCTAACTTAAATTTTTAATTATGATATTAAGTGTCTCGTTTTATTCTGAATTCTTTTCGGACCCGAAATAACTAACCTGGTAAGTCATAAAACAATGGTAAATCATAAATTGAGTAGTAAATGGGGGAATGGGGTTATAATACTTAAAACGACCGGTCGGGTCGTTACATTCTCCCCCGTTTAAACAAACGTTCGTCCTCGATCGGGTTTAGAATCATATCTGGAGTCTCAAATAGGTGTCGATATTTGCTCCACATATCCTTCTCAATCTCCCAAGTAGCTTATCCTACTGTCTGACCTCTCCAATGTACCTTCACTGATGCTATGCTCTTTGACCTCAACTTTCAAACCTACCGGTCTAAAATAGCCATCGGCTCCACATCATAAGTCAAATTATCGTCCAGTTGTATTGTACTGAAATATAAAATATGAGACGAATCCCCGACATACTTTCGGAGCACGGATACATGGAACACTGGATGAACACCTGATAGACTAGGTGGACAAGCAAGTACATAAGCCACCTCTCCAATCTTCTTAAGTATCTCAAAAGACCCAATATACCGAGGGCTCAACTTTCCCTTCTTCCCAAACCTCAACACACCCTTCATGGGTGAAATCTTGCGCAGAACCTTCTCCCCAACCATGTAAACAACATCACGAACCTTCCTGCCAGCATAACTCTTATGTCTAGACTGCGCCGTGCGAAGCCGTTCCTGAATCACTTTGACCTTATCTAAATCATCCTGAACCAAGTCAGTACCCAATATCCTAGCCTCGCCCGACTCAAACCAACCCACCGAAGACCGGCACTGTCTCTCATACAAAGCCTCGTATGGAGCCATCTCAATACTCGACTAGTAGCTGTTATTGTAAGCAAACTCCACGAGTGGCAGAAATTGATCCCAAGAACCCCCAAAATCAATTATACAAGCGCGTAGCATATCCTCCAATATCTGAATAGTGCGCTCGGACTGTATGTCCTTCTAAGGGTGAAATGTTGTACTCAACTGAACCTGTGTGCCCAATTCTCATTGCATTGCTCTCCAAAACTGAGATGTAAACTATGTGCCCCGATTTGAAATGATGGACACTAGCACACCGTGTAGGCGAACAGTCTCATGGATATAAATCTCAGCCAACAACTTCCGAAGAATAATTTGTACCAACCGGAATAAAATGCACGGACTTAGTCAACCGATCTACAATCACCCAAATCTCATCAAACTTCCTCAAAGTCCGTGGAAGCCCAATTACGAAGTCCATGGTAATACACTCCCATTTTCACTCCGGAATTTCAAGTCTCTGAAGTAATCCTCCCGGTATCTTATGCTCGTACTTTAACTGTTGACAATTTAAACATGAAGCTACAAACCCAACTATATCTTTCTTCATTCGCCTCCACCAAATAGTGCTGCCTCAAATCCTGATACATCTTCGCAACACCTGGATGAATGGAGTACCAAAAATTGTGAGCTTCTTGGAGAATTAACTCACGTAAACCATCTACATTAGGCACACATAGCCCGCCCTACATACGTAATGCACCATCATCTCCAATAATAACTTCCTTGACATCACCGTGCTGAACTATGTCCTTAAGGACGAGTAGATGGGGATCATCATATTGGCGCTCTCTGATGCGATCATATAAAGAAGATAGAGAAACCACACAAGCCAAAACTCGATTCGGCTCAGAAACATCCAATCTAACAAATTGGTTGGCCAAGGCATGAACATCCAAGGCTAAAGGCCTCTCTGCTACTGGTAAGTATGCTAAGCTACCTAAAATCTACGCCTTACGACTCAAGGCATCGACCACCACACTGGCCTTTTTGGTATGATAGATAATGGTAATGTCATAATCCTTAAGCAACTCCAACCACATTCACTGCCGCAAATTAAGATCCTTCTGTTTAAACAAATGTTGTAGACTCTGATGATTGGTATATACCTCACACTGGGCACCGTATAAGTAATGCTGCCAATTTTTCAAGGCATGAACAATAGCTTCTAACTCAAGATTTTGGATCGGGTAATTCTTCTCATGTACCTTTAACTATTTGGATGCATAGGCAATGTAATGACCTGGCCGGTCGTTCCGTAAGATTAGCCCCTTTTCCCCCATTTCTACTTTATCGTATGTTGCTTAGCCGACTTATGTTGTGTTGGGTCAGTTGGTTTGGGTTCGGAGTGGTCGTGGTGAGAACTGAGACACTTAGTCTCTTAAATTAGCTTAATAGTTGAAAAAGTCAACTAGGAGTTGAGTTATTGGTAAATGACCTCGGAATGTGGATTTTATGGCTCGGATAGCTTCGTTAGGTGATTTGGGATTTAGGAGTGTGTTCGGAATGAAGTTTTGATGACTGGTGTAGAGTTAGGCTTGAATTGGCGAAAGTTAGTATCTGGCGATTTTCGATCGGCAGTGGAAAATAGGCTATCGGGGTCGAAATGGAATTCTGGAAGTTGGAGAAGGTACATAATGTCATTTTGGATATGTGTGCAAATTTTTAGGTCAATCAGATGTGTTTTGGTTGGTTTCGGCATCTTTGGCGAAATTTAGAAGTTTCAAAGTTCATAGGCTTGAATTTGATGTAATTTTGGTGTTTTTGCATTGTTTTGGTGTTTCAAAGGCTCTACTAAGTTTGAATGATGTTATGGGGGTGTGTTGGTAGGATTGGTTGAGGTCCCGAGGGCCTCGGGTGTGTTTCATATGCTCAAACTGGCACTTTTGGTCTTTGGGAGATTGCTGGTTTTCTTGTGTTTTAGCAGCAGTGATTTCTTCGCTGCGATCGCGTGGATTCATCTTCAATCGCATAGAGTAAAATATTGGGGTAGGAAATTTTTTCTATGCGATCACATAATAAGGATTGCGATTGCGTAGGTTGGGCAGGTGAAGCAGTGCGATCGCGTGGCCCTTTGTGCGATGGCATATAGGTTCTGAGGCGCGCGTGTGGGATGAATATTTGCTCTATGCGATCGCGTGTGTTGGTATGCGAACGCGTAGAGTGGTCTGGGTTGTGCATCACGATCGCGTGGCTGGAGTCGCGATCTCACTGAAGGAAATTATAGTGCTGGGCAGAATGTTTTAAAAGGCCATTGTTACGAGATTAGTTCCTTTTTCCTCCATTATTGAACGAGTTGGGAGCTCTTTGAGAGGTTTTGAAGAGAGCATCGAAGGGAATCACTTGGAGGTAAGATTTTCAACTTCATAACTCGTTTCTATATCGTTTTCTAAGTAATTAAACCGGAAATTTGTTGAATTTAAACCCAAAATTTGGGGAGATTAACTACATGAAAATTGGAAAATTCTTTTGATGATTTGAGTGGGTAATTGTGGTCCGATTTTGGTGTTCTTGGTATGTATAGAATCGTGGAAAGATGAGGATTCTAGTGATGTTAATTTTATAAAATTTTGAGACATGGTCCTGGGGCTCGGGTTTGGCCGAATTTCGAGAAATGTGTCCAAATTGATAGTTTTCGATTGGGTTTTGTTCCTTTAGCGTCTATTGATGATGTTAATCTAGTTTTGGTTAGATTCGGAGCAATCGTGAGCCGATTTGAGGGGCAAGAGCATCACAGATTAGTATTGTGGACCGGTAGAGGTAAGTAATGTCTATAAATCTTGTCCTGAGGGTATGAAACCCCGAACTTCATATTTCTCACTGTTTTTGGAATGACGCACATGTCAGATGACAAGTATGTGGCATGCACTGATTTTTGTATTGGACTTGGTCCTCTCCGCGGCAATTATTGAGTTGCGTATCTTTACTCTAAATCATATATTAAATTGTGTTCTAAAACGATTGATATATTTCGGCTATAAGCCATGTTTGGGGCCTCGTGCCGACTTGTTTAGAACCCTTGGGGGCTTTTTACTGCTATTTCCTCACTATTGATTTATGATTTATACTCAGTCATGTTATGTTTAACTGATTTCAAAACTCAACCTTATTTATACTGTTTTGAAACATAAAATGATGTTTTGGGTCGAGTACCCCATTTTACTGATATGCCCGAGGAACTTTTGAGAGGTTCTGACTGAGTGAGGCCGAGGGTCTGATTGTGAGGATATGATATGCCACAAGGTGGCTTGATATTAGCGCTTGAGTTGAAGGAGCCCCTCCGGAGTCTGTACACACCCCTAGTGAGCGCAGGTACCTACTGAGTGCGAGCGCCAAGTGTCGAGTGCCAAGTGACGAGTGATTGGGAGGCATGAGTGACAATGAGGTTTCCCGAGGGGCTGATACTGAGTGACTGTGAGGTATGCTGAGTGATGTTCTGCCCGAGGGGTGATTTATGATTCATGTTTTTCCCGAGGGGCTATTTATGACTTATTTCATTTTACACTAAATTATTTAGGTATTTTTATTTCTAAAATTGTTGGAAAACACATTTTTCAAAGGATTTTACTAAAGTTGGCTTTTAAGGCATGTTGATTTCATATATGTATGTATATACTGTTGAAAAGAAAGGATGTGCATATTGTGAACTGATGATTTGATTATATGTGTTTCTTACTGCTTAGACTTGATTTATTTTCATTACTACTTAGTTGGCGTACTCACATTACTCCCTGCACCCCTGTGTGCAGATACAGGTGTTGATACCGAGCGTTAGCCATCTATTCCGTGCGGAGCCGGAGTTCGGGACATAGAGGTAGTTGTTCAGCATCCGCATCATCTCTATTTTCCCTTCTTATGTTGTACCTAGTTATTCATTCGGAGGTTTTATATTATAATAGTAGACTTTTTGGTATATCCCTTAGATGATCATGACATGTTGACTTTGAATTTTGGGGATGGTTTAGACTGTTTAACTGTTTATTTTGCCTAATGAATTCAGTAATTCTATATACATTTATGAAATGTTAAAAAAAGGTTGGGATTTTGGAAAGAAACTGTAAATATGTGAGTGTTGGCTAGCTTAGTTCCACGATAGGTGCCATCACGACCGGTTTAGGATTTGGGATCGTGACAGGAAATCACCCTACCGCCTTGCATGCACTGTGTTGCGACCAATACGCGACGCGTCATAATACACAGTATAAGACTCTAAACACGTAGGCAACACCAATACTGGAGCTGTAGTCAAAGTTGTATTGAGTTTCTCAAAGCTCTCTTCACACTCATCCGACCACCTGAAGGGAGCACCTTTCTAGGTCAATTTAGTCATAGGCGATGCAATAGACGAGAAACCCTCCACGAAGCAACGATAATAACCGGCCAAGCCGAGAAAACTCCGAATCTCAGTAACTGAAGATGACCTGGGCCAACTCTGAATTGCCTCCATTTTCTTCGGATCCACCTTAATTCCTTTACTGGACACTATATGTCCCAAGAATGCCACCGAACTAAGCCAGAACTCACACTTACAGAATTTGGCATAAAGTCTCTCCTCTCCCAATCTTTGTAATACAATACCTAAGTGTTGTGCATGCTCCTCCTGGCTACGTGAGTAAACTAGGATATCATCAATAAATACTACGACAAATGAATCAAGATATGGATGGAATACACTATTCATCAAGTGGATAAATAATGATGGGGCATTGGTTAACCCAAAAGATATCACAAGAAACTCATAGGGGCTATAACGAGTTCTGAATGCCGTCTTTAGAATATATGAATCCCGAATTTTCAATTGGTGATACCTAGATATCAATTCAATTTTGGAGAAAACCCTCACTCCCTGAAGCTGGTCAAATAAGTCACCAATACGCGGGAAAGGATATTTATTCTTGATTGTAATTTGTTCAATTGCCTATAATCGATGCACATCCGCATAGTACCATCTTTCTTTTTCACAAACGATATCGGTGCACCCCAAGGTGACACACTAGGCCTAATAAACCCCTTTTTCAAGGAGTTCCTGAAGTTGCTCATTCAATTCTTTTAACTCAGCGGTGCCATGCGATACAGAGGAATAGAAATGGGTTGAGTGCCCTGCACCAAGTCAATACTGAAATCAATATCCCTATCGGGTGGCATACCCGACATGTCTGCAGGAAATACATCCGGAAAGTCTCGCACGACCGGTACTGAATCAATAATAGGAGTATCTGCATCAACATCTCTCACAAAGGCCAAATATGAAAAACATTTATTTCCAACCATACGCTGCGCGTTCAAATAATAAATTACCCTGCTAGGAATAAAATCTAGAGAACCTCCCCATTCAGCCTTTGGAAACCTTGGCATTGTCAACGTCACAGTTTTTACGTGACATTCCAGAATAGCATGATATGGAGACAACCAATCCATACCCAGGATTACATCGAAATCAACCATACCGAGTAATAAGAGATCAACTCTAGTCTCCAGTTCCCCAATAGTTACCACAAACGACCGATACACACGGTCCACAGTAATAACATCACCCACCGGTGTAGATACACAAACAGGTGAAACTAAGGACTCACAGGGCAAATTCAGATAATGAGCAAAATATAATGATACATAAGAATAAGTGGAACTAGGGTCAAATAATGTAGAAGCTTAAGTGTGGCACGCTGAAACAATACCTGTGATCACTACATCTAAAGCAACAACATGTGGCCTAGCAGAAAAAACATATAAACGGGCCTGACCGCCACCTAATCAGCCTCCCCCTCTTGGGCGACCCCTAGCTTCCTGACCTCAACCCCGAGCTGGCTGGGCGAGTGGTGGAACTGCTGGTGCTGGTGCCATTAGTTGAGGACTCTGCTGTGGAGCCCCACTCAACAGCCTAGGACAATCTCTCTTGAAATGACCAAATTCTCTGCACTCGAAACAACCCCTCCTCTAACGGAACTGCTGCTTCTGATAACCCGAGGAATTACCTGTAGAAGCTTGAGCGGACGAGGCATGATGAAAACTTTGCGATGGTAGTGCACTGAATGAAGACTAGCCCGAGTGAGCACTGCAAGAAATGTGGCTAGCTGATGCACCACGATGAGATGGACGACCCGTCTGAGCGTACTGTAAGAACGACCCCTACTGCGGTAAAAATGACCCCCTAAAGGAACACCTTTGTAATCACTCAGACCACGAGTCCTCTTAGCCTCCCTCTCTCCACGTTCCTGGATATGAACCATCTCTATCTGCCGAGCAATGTCCACTACCTCATCAAAAGTAGCACCAAATACCCTCTCCCTAGTCATAAGTAACCGCAGCTGATATGTGAGGCCATCAATGAACCTCATAATCCTCTCCCTATCAGTGGGAACCAACCATACATTGTGAGGAGCCAACACATAAAATCTCATCTCGTGTATCATCACATACATACCATCTTGACATAATTGCTCAAATTGTCTGCGTTGCTCCTCTTTGCGAAAGTGCGGTAACCTGACTTCAGATCTCATCCCGATATTATGAAGATGACCTTCGATCCATTATGTTCCAATCTTGACTAATCATATGAAGGTCGAAACCGGTTGACTGTATACAGATAGTCCCCTCATTTATGGGGAAGAATGTGGCGAGAAACGACATGATTTCCCAACGGTATGACTAGATATACACCGACGTTTGCATCGAGCCTGACCATGACGTACGTGATAGATGTCCCATCGGTTCAGTTACCAATGCATTAAATACGTGTCAGGCGATGGTCGGCCATTGTTGATATTGAACCGTCATTGCCAACCCTATAAATATCCCTCTTTTTACCACTTTTTACTTTTAAATCACCAATTTCCAAATCTTCTAAGTTCCTCTTCGCATCTTCTGAGTTCTTCATATGTAATCTGCGATTTTCACTGCAAAATCCCTCTTCAGAACACCAAATCTTGTTATCTTCCTCTATCTTCAAAATCCAAATGGTGAAAACGCCGAAAACTGTTCCTAAAAAAGAGAAAGATTCCTCTTCACGACCCGCTGGCGATAAAAACTCGGTGGGGCCACGACCCGAGGAGTGTGTTCCTGGGGGGGGTGTTCTTACTTTTGATTTTAATATCAACAAAGCTTCTCCAGTTCCCGATCGATGCGAGCCCGTATCGAGGTACATGTGCTCGATAACCGAGGGACATCTTGAACAATTAAGAAAATATTGCAACTGGGAGAATAAAGAAGTGATAATCCCGGCTTCCGAAGAAGATATTAGTACTCAAGTGAAAGGGTTTTTAATATACTTACCCTTTCACGTTGGGTCCCCTCGACCCAGTTGTCATCGATTTTTGCCGCCAATATAAAATAACCCTAGGCCAAATCCATCCTTCTTTTTGGTTTATTCTGATCCGTTTCTTCGTGAACAAAGTCAATGGGATGCCTTTCACCCTCGACCACCTCATCATATTATACAACCCCCACCGCTATCGAGGTGGGTTAATAAAACTCCAGCGTCGGGCTAATAAAGTTCTATTCTCGAGCATAGACGAGGACAAGGACCAAGGTTGGATGGGCAGGTTCGTTCGAGTGAAGACTTCCGACCTAATCCCGGCCGAGAAGATGCCATTTTCCGAGGAATGGAACATGAAACGTAAGTATATTTTTACTATTAGCTCTTATCGTTTCGCCTATTCGTTTCTTTCTCACCGATATCCTTTTATGTGATGTAGCGGTTGCTTGGATGCCCGGTATTGTTCCTAACCTTAAGAGCTGGGTACGGGACCTGCCTTCGACCTCCACATATGCCGAGCGCTCGTGGCACGATTTATCAAAGGGCCGATAGGAGGCTAAAACTCATGGTAAGCCTCTTTCCCATGTCTTCGATGATTCGAACAAAATGTCTTTTTTATACTTAACCAATTTTCTTGTGTGTAGGTTTGGGCAAAGACACAGTTATGAGGCCCCCGTCTGGCGAGGAAGAGACTTCGTCCTCAATTCCGAAACCGGCGAAGGACAACAAGACAAGAAGGGCTTCTACTTTCGAGGATCCAAAACTTAAGACAAGGACGACTCGTAAGTCGAGAAAGAATACCATACTTTTGACTGAAGAATCAGTTTGGCGTCTAAGGGATAAAGACGAAGAAGAACAAGAAGAAAACAATGGGTCCATATTGGTTGCCCGAGTAAAGAAAACCATTGATACCCCAAAGGCAGCTGGGTCGATGAAGGTTAATGAGGCTCCGTCTCGAACTGAAGGGATATCGGAGAAGGACTCGGGCAAAGTCCCCGAGTCATTAGAGATTAAGGATGCCTCCCAATGAAGTCAACAAATGGTGGATATATCTGAAGCTCTTCGAACTGAGGAGAACACCCCAAACGACTCGCTTGGGGCAATAGTAATCGGAGACTCGCCTAGTCTCCCTATTTTTTCCGAATGGGCGATTTGAGAAGCACGAGTTTTGGGGACCCTCGAGGTAGAGGACCCCTTCCGTGATTTGTTTACAGGTATCAAGGATGCTGCTGGCCGAGTGACGCATCGGGTCTTTTCTTCGAGGTTCAACGAACCCTGAATCGGGTAAGTCTTGATTCCCTTTGTTGATATCATATTTTTCCATTTTTTGCCTAACGTTTTCTCTTTTTAGTATAGGCGTTAGCTCTTCATCAAGAGGATTTTTCCAAGTCTCGGACAGAGCTGAGCCGACGTGAGGCCGACTTCTGAGGGATTTTGGAGTAGAGAAATGCCCTCAAATTTCTTAGTGGGCAGAAAGGGGAAGAGATCAAAGATCTTTGAGCCGAGTTAGCCAAGGCTCATCAAGATCAGACAAACTTGATCGAGCAGCTAATGAAAGTTTTAAAATCTCATGGGCTCGACTTGGTAATGTTGGCTAACATTTCAATCTCACAGCTGCAGCAGAAGATCGAGAGGATCGAGCAATTTCGCGAGGAGGTCGACACGATAAAGGCGGAGTCCTTGGGATGGAAAGAAGGTATGGACCGTCTTGCTGCAGATAAAGAGACTGCTTGAGCTCAATTATCATCGGTCGAAAGTCAACTTCAAGGCATGAAGGAGAAGAGCTCGACTCAAGAAATAAAAATAGAGGAGCTCGAAGCTCGGTTGGCTTCCGAATTTGCCAAGGCCGAGAAAGCAAAGGTTGATGCGGATGCAATCGTGGACGTCTATCGGACCAATGCTGAAGCTGCTCAAGTACAAGTGAGAACGGCAACCGAGACCGCTCAAACTCGAGAATTTGGTTGTTGAACTCGCCAAATCCCAATCTTGGAGGGAAATCCTCGAGGAGATCCATGCTCGAGGTTTCAACCTTATCGAAGAGATACTAAAGGCTAAAGAACTTGAAGCTGATGTTGTAGCCTTGTCTTCCTATGATGGCGATGATGACAACGAGAGTGGTCCTGAGAGCGGGGAGGAGCCTGATGGAGAAGATACTGCCCCCGGAGATAATTAGGAAACTTAGGGCGTTTTCCATTTTGATCTTTTTTGTGTAGGGTCCTGATCGGACCTTGTAAATACTCTCATATATATATATATAAAGATATTTTCCTTTCCTGACTTGTCTTTGTTTAATTCTCTGCCTTGTGAAGATTTTATTTCATTCATGCCTTATGAAAGTTTTCGTAAGTTCGAGGCTTTAGGCAATTTGATCGAAGTCGGACCTTGTAGTCTTTATAACCGAGTGAATGTTTTCTCGAGCTCGAAGCGAGAGTAGCCCTTAGGCTTAATAGTCGAGTGAGTATTTGCTCGAACTCGAATTAAGAGTGGCCCTTAGGCTTTATGGTCGAGTGAGTGATTGCTCGAACTCGAAGTAAGAGTAGTCATTTGGCTTAGTAGTCGAGTGAGTCTTAGATCGAACTCGAATTAAGAGTAGCCCTTAGGCATAATAGTCGAGTGAGTGATTGCTCGAACTCTAAGTAAGAGTAGCCCTTAGGCTTTTCAGTTGAATGAGTGTTTGCTCGAACTCGAGGTAAGAGTGGCCCTCAAGCTTAATAGTCAATCGAGTGTTTTCTCGAATTCAAAGTAATGTAGCCCGTAGGCTTAGTAGTCGAGTGAGTGTTTGCTCGAACTTGAAGTAAGAGTAACCCTTGGGCTTAGTAGTCGAGTGAGTGATTGCTCGAACTCGAAGTAAGAGTAGCCCTTAGGCATAGTAGTCGAGTGAGTGATTGCTCGAACTTGAAGTAAGAGTGGCCCTTAGGCTTTTTGGTCGAGTGAGTGTTTGTTCAAACTCGAGGTAAGAGTGTCCCTTAGGCTTAATAGTCGAGTGAGAGTTAGCTCGAACTCAAAGTAATATAGCCCGTAGGCTTAGTAGTCGAGTGAGTGTTTGCTCGAACTCGAAGTAAGAGTAGCCCTTAGGCTTAGTATTAGAGTGAGTGATTGCTTAAACTCGAAGTAAGAGTAGCCCTTAGGCATAATAGTCGAGTGAGTGATAGCTCGAACTCAAAGTAAGAGAACTCTTAGGCTTTTTGGTCGAGTGAGTGTTTGCCTGAACTCGAGGTAAGAGTGGACCTTAGGCTTAATAGTCGAGTGAGTGTTAGCTCGAACTCGAAGTTAGAGTAGCCATTAGGCATAATAGTCAAGTGAGTGATTGCTCGAACTCGAATTAAGAGTGGCCCTTAGGCTTTTCGGTCAAGTGAGTGTTTGCTCGAACTTGAGGTAAGAGTGGCCCTTAGGCTTAATAGTTGAGTGACTGTTTGCTCGAACTCGAAATAATGTATCCCATAGGCTTTATGGTCGAGCGAGTGTTTGATCGAACTCGAGAAAGTAGCCCTTAGTCTTTGTAGATAGTCCCCGAGTGAGAATGGTTTCTCGAACTCGAGTTAGGGTAGCCCTTAGGATTTATAGTCGAGTGAGTGTTTCTAGAACTCGAAGTAATGTAGCCCTTAACGTGGAGTTTGATCTTCTTGATTTTTCGGTTGGCAGTCCCCGATTTATGGGGTAATTTTTCACTCTGGTCATGGTCAACCCTTGAGCCTGTTTGCACAATAGATCATGAAATATAAGAACCTTTCCGATATATGAGATCTCGGTAAAGAATAGATTTCTCTTTATAAGTCATTATACATATTTATGTTTTGTGCCAGGGTTTGAGCAAACTATACGATCATGGTTCGTTTTGACCATTTGGCCCTTGCATCGAACTTAATATATTCGAGGGTAATGCCCCCCCCCCCCCAGTATTCGAGGTTGATTGAAAAGAGGCTTCAGATACTGTTGAATTGTTCTAAATTAGCACGATCAATGGTTGCCTCATTAAAAACCTTGCCAAAAAACCCATTTGGGACAAAACCGGTCTGAGGGAAAACGAGTGCAACGCGTGCTTTCAGTCCTAAAGGTTTCGAGTTGAATAATCCATCCATGTTTCTGGTCGAACACCTCCAAGGGTTAATTTTAAAATATAAATGAACATAGGATGACCGTACCTTAACAGTAGTATCGTTTTATGTGCGCCATGTTCCAATTGCTTGGTAGTTGTTTGCCATTTATCACACCGAGATTGTAGGATCCTTTTCTGACGATTTCGAGAACCTGATACGTTCCTTCCCAATTCGGACCCAGTTTTCCTTCATTTGAATTTTGGGTGTTGAGGGTGACTTTCCTTAGCACTAAATCCCCGATTTTAAAATATCGAGGATTGGTTCTTCGATTATAATACCTTTCGATCCGTTGTTTTTGGGCGGCTAATCAGACGAGAGTTGCTTCTCATTTTTCGTCCAACAATTATGGGCTCGTGTTCATTATCTCGTCATTCGACTTATTTGTTGCATATCGAAACCTTATGCTAGGTTCTCCGACCTGAACCGAGATAAGAGCTTCGATGCCATAAACCAACAAGAATGGTGTCGCTCCGGTACTGGATTTCGATGTTGTGCGGTATGCCCATAGGACTTCGAGTAGTATTTCTCTCCATTTTCCTTTAGTGTTGGTTAATCTTTTCTTATTGGATGATGGTTTTGTTGGTCGATTCGGCCTGTCCATTCCCGCTGGGATGATAAGGTGTTGATAGGATCCTTTTGATTTTGTGGTCTTCGAGAAATTTAGTTACTTTGCTTCTGATGAACTGTTTTCCATTATCACATACAATCTCGAACGACAACCCGAATTGACATATGATGTGGTCCCAAATGAAGTCTATCACTTCCTTTTCTCTGACTTTCTTGAAAGCCTGTGCTTCAGCCCATTTAGAGAAATAATCAGTCATAAACAAAATAAATTGAGCCTTACCTTGGGCCGATGGGAGGGGGATGGCGATGTACATCCCCCATTTCATGAAAGGCCATGGAGAAAGGACCGAGTGGAGAATTTCCCCGTGTTCATGAATCATGGGCTCATGCCTTTGGCATTTGTCGCATTTTTGAACGAACTCCTTTGAATCCTTGTCCATATCGGTCCAATAATACCCTGATCTGATTATTTTGTGGACCAACAAATCGTCACCGGAATGATTTCCACAAGTGCCTTCATGAATTTCACGTAAGATGTAATCGGTGTCTCCCGGTCCCAAACATATTGCCAGTGGACCATCGAACATCCTCTTAATTAGCGTTCCGTCTTCGGACAAGGTGAACTGTGCTGTCTTTGTGCGCAAAGCCCTCGATTATTTTGGATCTGACGGAAGCTTCCCGTTCTTGAAGTACTCTATGTATTTGTTTCTCCAATCCTAGGTTAAACTTGTGGAGTTTGGCGTGGCCTTCTTCGATTACTGATTTCATGAGTTGTAGGACAGTCCCCGAGTTGAGTTCGTCATCCTCGACCGATGAACCTAAGTTTGTAAGAGCGTCGACCACACTGTTATGTTCTCGAAGTCATGTTGCAAAGTCCATTCCTTAAATCGATGTAGAGTCACTTGTAATTTATCCAAGTACATCTGCATTTGTCTTCTCGGACTTCAAAAGTCCCGTTGACTTGATTTACCACGAGGAGGGAATCACATTTAGCCTCCACGACCTCGACTCCCAAGCTTCTAGCTAGTTCGAGACCTGCAATCACGGCCTCATACTCGGCCTCATTGTTAGCCAATTTTGTAGTTTTAATAAATTGTCTAACTACATTACCTGTGTGTGATTTTAGTACGATGCCCAGTCCGAACCCTTTACGTTCGAGGAACCGTCCATAAAGAGGGTCCAAACTCTCGAAGAGGTACCCGATTTTATTAGTAATTCTTTTTCAATCTCGGGTACGAAGGCCGGTGTAAAAGTCAGCCACAAAGTCCTCTAATATTTGAGATTTGATAGCGGTTCGAGGTCGATACTCGATGTTGTACCCGCCGATCTCTATGGCCCATTTGGCCAACCGACCTGAAAGCTCAGGTTTGTGTAAAATATTTTGGAGAGGATAAGTTGTTACAACATGTATCGGGTGGCACTGGAAATATGGTTTTAGTTTCCTAGATGCACTTATTAAAGCGAGCGCTAATTTTTCTAAGTGTAGATATCTAGTTTCGGCCTTACCTAAAGTTCGACTGACATAATAAATAAGGAATTACGTACCTCGTTCTTGTAGAATTAGGACTCAACGTATCGCTATCTCCGAGACAGTTAGATACAGATAAAGTTATTCGTCTGCCTTCGGGGTATGAAGCAATGGGGGCCTCGATAAATACCGTTTTAGCTCTTCCAAAGCGTGTTGACATTCCGGAGTCCATGAAAAATTGCTTTTCATTTTAAGCAGAGAGAAAAATCGATGGCTCATATCCGAGGATCTCGAAATGAATCGTCCCAAGGAGGCTATCCGCCCCATTATCCTTTGTACGGCCTTTACATTATCAACCACTGTGATGTTCCCGATGCTTTGATTTTATCGGGGTTAATCTCGATTCCTCGATTGGACATCATGAAACTGAGAAACTTGCCCGAGCCAACCTCGAAAGCACATTTTTCGGGATTGAGATTCATATTGTACTTCCTTAGTATGCCGAAAGTTTCCTGCAAATGCTTTAAATGGTCCTCTGCTTGCATGTATTTAACTAACATGCCATCAATATAAACCTCCATTGATTTTCCTATTTACTTTTTGAACATTCTGTTTACTAGGAGTTGATAAGTTACGCCATCATTTTTTAGGCCGAATGGCATCACATTATAACAGTAAGTCCCGTACTTAGTGATAAACGAGGTCTTTTCCTGATCCTCCGGGTTCATCTATATTTGGTTGTACCCGGAATAGGCATCAGAAAACTGAGAGTCTCGTTGCCTGCAGTGGCATCGATCAGACGATCAGTATTAGGCAAAGGAAAAGAATCCTTGGGTAATGCTTTATTCAGGTCTTTATAATCTATACACATTCTAAGTTTGTTCCCTTTTTAGGGACTACCGCCACATTTGCTAGCCATTTGGGATATCTCACTTCCCAAATGGACCCTATTTTAAGAAGTTTTGTTACCTCGTCTTCGATGAAGGCATGTCTGACCTCGGACTGGGGCCTTCTTTTTTGTTTTATTGGGTGGAACTTCGGGTTCAAGCTTAGCTTATGAATGGTGATTTCTGGTGGGATCCTTGTCATGTCAAGATGGGACCAAGCGAAACAATCTATGTTAGCTATAAGAAATTGAATAAACTTTCTCCTGAGCTCGAGATCTAACCCCGTGCCCAGGTATACCTTTTGTTCAAGCAAATATTCGATTAGTATGACTTGCTCAAGTTCTTCGATCGTTGATTGGGTAGCGTCGGAATCATCTGGAACTACGAAGGATCGAGGGATTCCATGTTCATAATCTTCGTCAGTCTTCTGATTCCCTAATTGGGTCGAAGCTGACGTTTGTGATTGTTATTTGGTATTCCGTTTCTTCGAATCTGATCCTTTTGTTGATGATAATAATGATATCAGAATCACTTCATCGACGACAAACATTCCTTTTGCGGTCGGTTGCTCCCCGTAGACCATTTTTATTCCCTCCGATGTTGGGAACTTCAAAACCTGGTGGAGAGTCGAAGGTACAACCCTCATATTGTGGATCCATGGTCTTCCAAACAGGGCGTTGTATCTCATATCGCCTTCGGTCACGTGGAACTTCGTTTCTTGGATGGTCCTGGCCACGTTAACTGGCAGGATTATTTCGCCCTTAATAGTTTCACATGCCATATTGAATCCGTTTTGTACCAAGGTTGCGGGCACGACCTGGTCTTGTAGACCGAGTTGCTCTACGACCCTCGATCTAATGATGTTGGCCGAACTACCTGGATCTATTAACACACGTTTAACTTGAGTTTTATTCATAAGTACAGATATTACCAGTGCATCGTTATGTGGTTGTATGATTCCTTCTACATCTTCGTTATTAAAGGACAAGGTTCCTTCAGGGGAGTAATCATGAGTCTGGGATCAATTTTCTCTTATAATCGACATCTTAGTGCGTTTAAGCACCACCCCCTGGGGGTATCCATCCCACAAATGATCATGTGGATGATGTGTTGTGGCTCTTCTTGTTCGTTTTGTCTACTGAAATTCCAGTTTTTGAAATGGTTTTTGGCCCTGTCACTTAAAAATTCTCGAAGGTGCCCTTTATTGAATAACCGGGCTACCTCCTATCTCAGTTGCCTGCAATCTTCCGTTCTGTGGCCATGAGTTCCATGATATTCACACATTTGATTGGGATTCCTCTGGGCAGGATCAGTCTGCAGAAGTCCAGTCCATTTAGTATCTTTGATGCGTCCGATAGCCGACATGATGGCGGATACATCGATGTTGAACAACTGAAGTTATACTCTGATAACTGTGGTGCTTCCTTAGGTCAGGTATGCTTGTTGAACCCATTTCTATTCATCAGCCCCCGAGACCCTTGGCCTCGATCACTTCTTTTATTGCCTTGTATGGGTTTATGTCTTGGTTCGTTCCCCCTATGATCTCTACTATATGTTCAGTATCGGTCCCTAATCGACCTCGGTTCTCGATTGATGACTCTTTTAACAACCGGCCCAGAACCCAACTGGTCGTCTTCGACTCTTATTTTGGATTGATACCGATTATGCACATCGTCCCAAGTAATACTTGGGTACTCGATCAGGTTATGCTTCAGTCGCCGTGAAGTCATCGAGCTTCGTTCATTTAGACCTTGAGTGAAAGCTTGAACAACCCAATCGTCTGTGACTAGTGGTAGATCCATTCGTTCTATTTGGAAACGAGATACAAATTCTCTTAGCATCTCATTATCCTTTTGTCTTACCTTGAATAGGTCTGACTTCATGGTCTCGACCTTTATGGCCCCAACATGTGCTTTTACGAAAGAATCTGCAAGCATAGCAAAAGAATCGATAGAGTTGGACGGTAAATTACGATACCATATCATTGCTCCCTTGACAGGGTTTCACCGAATTTTTTCAATAATACAGATTCGATCCCATCGTCCCCCAAATTGTTCCCTTTAATGGCACATGTGTAAGAGGTGACATGTTCCTTGGGATCGTTTGTTCCATTTTATTTAGGAATTTCGGCATGCAAAACTTCTCTGGGATCGGTTTAGGAGCCGTGCTCGGGGGGAAGGCTTTTGTACAAATTTTTTGGAATCTAAGCCCTTCAATATCGGTGGTGCCCCCAGGATCTGATCAACCCTGGAGTTATACGTTTCCACTTTTTTGTCCTTTGCCTCGATCCTCCTTTCTCCTGACTCTATTCGTTTTGTCAGTTCTTCGAACATCTTAATAATTTCGGGGTTAATCCTCGATTCTTGCTCATTTGACCTTACTATAGCTGGCCCCGTTTTGTGGGTGACTTATTGGGGTGGACTGGGCTCGAATCTGGTCGGTGCCTGTGTTTGACTCTGCAATTGGGCTATCGCTACTTGTTAAGCTTGTAACATTTCAAAAATCATACGCAAGTTGATTCCGTTTTCCTTAGCGTTTTGGGTATTCCGAGCTGTAGACTGAGTACCACCTTGAATGCTATTTTCAGGGTCGGAATGTTGGTTCGCCTCGATGGCCACATGTGAATTAACGTCTATTGGCTCTTCGACCCTAGCTCCAACGGGATCGACGAGTGGCCTTCCACCCCTGGGGGTTAAGTTGTTGTTCTCATCTTGAAGGCCTGCTTCGTTGTTGATATGTAGGGCCATTAATTGAGAGATCATTGTTTCTAGCCTGAAATAAAAAAAAATTCCGAGAGCAAGCATAAAATGGTGTGTTTTGTAGAGATTCGTACCAAACAACCACTGTTATCCTTAGCCCCACGATGGGCGCCAAACTGTTTACCCGAAAAACGAAAAGAGTTGAATTTATACATAGTTCTAGGGGTATTGGTATAACTTGGCACAAATCAGAAAATAAGTAGAAATATATCGAATATTGATTGTAAAGAACGAAATGCGAACTAATATTGAATAGAAAGCGATTTTACGAACAAGCAAGATGAATCAATGTATAAATCTCACAAAGGGAAAAATCTCTACTGTATTTCTCTGTGAATAGTGATATCTGAATATGAGTGTATGAATGCCTTAATGATGGATGCCCTTACATAAATAATAGTCGTCCCTCTTATAGTGGAGGGATCCTACTTTGGATATAATCAAAATACATAGTGGGGAACCTATGATAGATTAGTTTTTCCCTAATTCCTGTCGAGATTCTCTCCCGTAGTGCGACTGTAACGACTCTTGTCTCTTGGCTCGATCTTGATTAGACTTGGTATTGGTCGATTTCCAGATTTAGAGCTCGATATTGACTCGGGGCCCGGTATTGAATTTGGACTCGATATTGGTCGGTCTCTGGCTTTCAAGTTCAATAACGCCGCTTCGCATCATAGTTCGATTTGGATTCTAGCTCGGTAATGACTTCGAGCTCGGTATTTGATCGGTCCCAGAAATTTGAGCTCGGTAACCTGGATTCAGATCTCATCCCAATATAATGAAGATGACCTTTGGTCCATTATATTCCAATCTTGACTAATCATACGAAGGTCGAAACCGGTTTTGACCGTGTATAAAAACTTACAATAGTAATTAAATAATAAGGTAAACTAACTAAAGTGGACTTAAATGCAAGAAGCAAAATTTTGTTAATTGATCAGCCGACTCCTCTCTCCAACTTCACTGTAGGGAGAAGTGTACGGTTAGCCACTAATAATACATGTATTTACTTTTAAGCTACTGTTTAAAATGTCTTTAGTCTTTAGCCACTGCTTTAATAAACTTTAACTGTCCGAACGAAAATACCCTTCTGCTCATGTCCTTAACTTTTAAACTTAACTTCAGGACTACATGTCCTTAACTTTTGAACTTGTAAGTCTAAGTTCAGGACTTCAGGACTACATGTCCTTAACTTTTGAACTTGGAACTCAAACTTCAAGACCAAGCGTCCTTAACTTTTGAATGTGGAAGTCAAAGTTAAGGACCTATTATCCTTAACTTTTGATCTTGTAACTGTAAGTTAAAAACTACATGTCCTTAACTTTTGAACTTGTAAGTCTGAGTTCAGGACCAAGTGTCCTTAACTTTTGAACTTGGAACTCAAAGTTAAGGACCAAGTGTCCTTAACTTTTGAACTTGAAACTTAAAGTTTAGGACCAAGTGTCCTTAACTTTTTAACTTGTAACTCAAAGTTAAGGACCAATTGTCCTTAACTTTTGAACTTGAAATTCAAAGTTAAGGACCTATTATCCTTAACTTTTGAACTTGGAACTCAAACTTCAGGACCAAGCGTCCTTAACTTTTGAACTTGTAAGTCTAAGTCAAGGACCTACTGTCCTTAACTTTTGAACTTGTAACTATAAGTTAAGGACTACATGTCCTTAACTTTTGAACTTGTAACTGTAAGTTAAGGACTGCATGTCCTTAACTTTTGAACTTGTAACTGTAAGTTAAGGACTGCATGTCCTTAACTTTTGAACTTGTAACTGTAAGTTCAGAACTACATGTCCTTAACTTTATCCTTATTTTTTTATATCAATTTCTATTTGCTCCAAGTTTTTAGCAGTTGGGAATCCGAAAATTCTAAAGCAATAAACTTTCCAGAAAAGCAACAATAACCACTTCTAAACGCTGTTTGCAGCTAACAAGTTTTAGAAAAGTTAACAAATATATCTCATAGAAAAAGTGTGCTCATATATTAAGTATTACTTAAAGAGTCAAATACGAAGCAAAATTGGCCGATCTTGTTGCCTAATCCTTATTCTCGACTGTGTGAAATCCTTCCGTCTCACATACGGCGGCACAATTCTTCTCCCTAACACATGAAAGAGATAGAGGAAAAAATAACACAATCTTTTCATATTAATTTTAATAGACTAGTGACTACTATTGCTAAGCATTAAAAATACTGGATAAAAATAAATACCACTTTAAAAAGTGACTACCCCACATAATTTTTACTCATTGTACAACCTACCAAGCCCATTGAACAAGCTCCAACGGTAGCTCCACGTTTCTCATTTTAAATTTTTTATTTTATTTATTATTATTATTATTATTGTTATTATTATTATTGTTATTATTGTTATTATTGTCCGGTTCCCTGATTACACCTTGCGCAAGAAACCACGAACCGGTTGTTCCGAGCACGTATAAAAAAACCACTGCAGAATTCAGACCATCCACATCGGAGAAGAACATCAATCAATCAATTCGGCGAAACATTAAGAATGTTGTTTCAACTGCCTCGCCTTACCAATGCTCTCAGAGAACCATTCGACGCCGATCAAGCTTACCTTCACCGCAAATCCATTCTCCAAAATCTGAACTCTCGCAGGTACCAAAATCCCATTTTTTTCGTTCTTCACTATCAAATCTTCCAAGTGTTTAGGTGCTTAAGAATATGTGTTTTTCTTGTTTTTCAGTACTGCAACTTCACTTGAAGAATCAGAACTTGCTCGAAAGATTGTATATCAATGGGACCAAGGTAATATCAAAATTTCAACAATAACGTTCTTGTTGTGAAATACATGGAAGTAAGTTTGAATTCTTTTAGAAGATTCATGCCAGAGTAAAAGTAATCAAATTATGATGATTTTGTTCTCTATAGTCGATCCTAATTAGTGAATGATTGATTCCTTTTTGTGTATATCAGCCTGTGCAAGAAGTTTGCCAAAAAGATATGGTTCTCATGGGTACACCAAAAAGAAACAAGGGATAAGAAGGGTTGTCATAATGGAAATATGTTGAAATTCTTGTATGCTCCCTTTTCTTCTCCAACACTTAATGAAATGTTCTAATAATTGGTGCAGCTTCTCCTGAGTTGCGGCAAGCGTACAAGCAGTTTGTTGGGGCAGTGGTTGAGTTGATGAAGGGTGAGGCTGTGTCAGAGGAGTTTAGGGAGGTGGCATTCAGTGTTTATAGGCTTTTCAGCGGGACAGTGGTGGAGGGTGAGGAACACAGGAGTATTGCTGAGAAGAAGTAAGCAGATAGTTACTAAATGTATTGCTTGAAGATGACATTTAGTAGGCGTTTGGACATAAGAATTGTAAAATTCGAAAAAATGAAAATGGTATTTGAAATTTAGATTGTGTTTGGACATAAATTTCAGTTTGTTTTTTTTTTGTAGTTTTGTGAGTGATTTGAGTGAAAATTTTGAAAAATAGCTTTTTGGAGTTTTTCAAATTTTTGAAAATTTTCAAAATGCATCTTCAAGTGAAAATTGAAAATTTTATGAACAAACGCTGATTTCGAAAAGAAGGGAATTTTTTGGAAAAAGCTTCCATCAAACTTTATGTCCAAACGGGCTCTTAGTAGCTCTTTATTTTATCTCTGTGTGTATTTATGGTATTTGTCTGATCTTTAGACGGAGGATCAGACTGGGGTGGAAGGGGTGAACCAATGTGTCGTGCTGACATGCTGTTAACACTAATCAGGAAATAAAAGGCGAATATCTATGAATTTTTTCTTTCCTATGAATACTTTGTGAATGTTTGTATGCTGAGAAATTTTCCGTGAACGGCTACTCTGCAAACTCAATCTTGTTATCTAAATACAGGCTAGATTTGCAAAAACTCGTGGGCTATGCAGTTTCGGACTCATTACTATCGAGAGTTGCCTCCTTAGCACAAAGATTGTATGAATTGCAGAATTATCACCCTGGAAATGAGACAGTCTCTTTACAAGAAATGTCTAATGGAACTACTGATGAAGTGGAATTTGGCTCAGACCTTGTCTTTAGACCTCCCACGCGATTCTTAATTGATGTTTCTTTGGAAGATTCTGATTTGCTTGTTGAGCAGGATAATGCACCTTCTTCAAGTCATGAATCACAGTACGATCATGGCTCCTCAAATTTTAGAGAATCTGTATCTGGTGTAAATTTTGATTTAAGCTGGTTAAGAGATGCCTGTGATAAGATAGTTAGAGGTAGTACTTCGCAGCTTCCTCGAGATGAGCTGGCAATGGCCATATGCCGCGTACTTGATTCTGAGAAACCAGGTGATGAGGTAACAATAAGTCACTCTCACTTCATAATTTCTGCTGTATACTTTAGCCACATTTTCTGGCGCATCAGTTTTGTAAGCATCTAATATGTACAATTGTTTTTAATTTTGTTTTGTGTAGATAGCTGGCGATTTGCTTGACCTTGTTGGTGATGGTGCATTTGAAACAGTTCAGGATCTTATCATGGTAGAAATTTGAACTGATGCTCTAATTATTATGGATCTCCATAGGATATATCATCATATTGTTCTTTAAACATTACGACGCATTGAAGTAAAAATTTTGTGCCTGAACTGGTGCTCTAATTATTATGGATCTCCATAGGATATATCATCATATTGTTCTTTAAACTTTACGATGCATTGAAGTAAAAGTATGTGCCTTACCTAGGGTGTGAAGTAGTCATGTCTGATGATATGTTGTAGGATTGCTTGAGAGATTATAAATGCGAATGTAGGCCCCATACTATTCATGAGTTGAGTTCTCCAAAGTGCTAAATTTATGGTCAATAGGAGCAGTAAGCTATTAGATAGAGAATCATTCATTTGCAATATGATGTTTTTCAAAATTTAAATTTTTCTCCTTTTCTGCTTTTCCCCTGAAATTTTGTTCCTTGTATCTCAGCACAGAAAGGAAATTGTTGATGCAGTCCATCATGGACTGCATGCACTAAAAGCTGACAAGATGTCTGCAGGGGGGCAATCACGCACACCTAGTTATGCTGTTCAGGTAATAATAGCTATACTACTATGATAATGTCACATACATGCAATGCATACTTAGCATTTGAATTTACTTGTTACTAATTGTACAGGTAACTGTTCAAACTGAGTCTGAACGGCAAATTGACAAACTTCGTCGCAAGGAAGAAAGAAAGCATAGACGAGGAACAAATAATGGGGTTGAAGATGATTTGTCTGCCGTGAGTTTTAGTTCTTTACTTCATGCAAGTGAGAAGAAAAACATATTTGAGGACCTCATTGGTCATGGTGAAGGGCCAAACACCTTAGGTCCTACTGCCCTTCCTCAAGGAACTATCAGAAAGCACTACAAAGGATATGAAGAAGTCATTATCCCTCCAACACCAACTGCATCTATGAAACCTGGGGAAAGACTGGTATTTCCCTCTGCTGCCACTATGGTTTTTCTTCGTTTATTGCTGCTCTTCCAACTACTTATCTACTTTGGCTTGATTTGTGGAAATGTTTGTTAGTGCTGTTGTCTGGTACTTGTGTGTGTGTGTGTGTGTGTGTGTGTGTGTGTATGTATGTATATGTGTATGTACATAGACACATACGAGATTAATTAAAGTTATTGAAACTAATAAATATTTATTCATTATAAACACCTAATATTTTAGTCATAAAATGTCTTGTGTGATAGCAAAGCGTTCTCATACTTTATATAACTTTATATATATATATGACATAAACCCAAAAATCAAACTAAATACCCAATTAATATATACTTCTTGTTCATAGATGTAGTCAAAGCACCCAAGTTAAGTTAACTAAATCCGGTGTGGATCCCACACCTCCAGCCTGATCATGTCGGAACTACATAGATGCAGCAGAGATTTTGAAGGGTCTGAAAAGTAGAGTATAATAGGTCAACCCCCACCCCCTGCCAGCAAAGTACAACTGTGTAACTGGTAATTCGAGACAAGTTCAGGGGATACTGATGCCTTTCATATGTACACTTTTGTGTATATATGTGTGTGTGTGTGTATGTATATGTGTTTATATATATATATATTTGAAATTTAGTAAAGTGAGGAAATACTAAAGGTGTTTTATTTGATGCTACACCCAATTATATAGCCTAACAATCAACAAATTGGAATAGACTAGGGGAGACCAGGGTTTGATCTCAGCGGAGATAGAAAATGGCTAGATGATTTCTTTCTTTCTATTTTGCTATTAAGCATTGGTTGATTTAGTTTTACCCAATATCTATGTTGTTATGAGGTAGCAGGCTCCCGGTGGATTAGACGAGGGGCCTGCGAGGTGACCTGGCTGTACCACTGTTTAAAACAATGTATTTAGAAATGTTATGAAAAGTTGAAGATATGCTTTTCTGGTAGATCCTCATTGGTTTTCCCAAAAGTTTCTTAATTCAACTGATGGTTTTGTTTGATTGTTTTCTTATCAGATTGAGATAAAGGAGCTAGACGACTTTGCACAAACAGCTTTCCATGGCTATAAGAGTCTCAACCGTATTCAGAGCAGAATTTACCATACTACTTATAATAGCAACGAAAACATACTAGTGAGTAATTTTCTCCTTTGATAGTGTATGGTAATACTCTTTTTTTTAATAGTTAAAATGTATGCTGTTTCGCCGATGGTGATAAAATTTTTGATCTGTCTTTGATAGCTGTCTTTTATTACCAGGTATGTGCTCCCACTGGGGCTGGGAAAACAAACATAGCTATGATTGCTATTCTACATGAGGTCTGCTTGGACTTTCTTTAGAGTTTCTTCCATGATGGGTCTACTGGCACTTTGATGAAGTTATATAACCTTCTCTTGTGCAGATTAAAAATCACTTTAGAGATGGTTACTTGCATAAGGATGAATTCAAGATAGTCTATGTTGCTCCTATGAAGGTATAGCTTGAGAATTGTGTCCTTCAATTTCATTCAGATAATTTGTAATATAAGGTGATTTTTTCTCTAGGCATTAGCTGCAGAGGTCACATCAACTTTCAGTCACCGGTTGTCTCCACTTAATATAACTGTGAGAGAACTTACTGGAGACATGCAGCTTTCTAAGAATGAGCTTGAGGAAACACAGGTTCTGTCAAACTTCAGTTATTGTAATATTATTGATTGTTTACTTATTGGCTTTATTCTATTTTGGATTGTGGTTAGTTGAGTGGTTGATTGATTGGATTAATTCTGATGCTGTTGTTTCATTCTGAAGCCTTGCTTAAGTTTTCTCTTTCATCGTCTTTCATCAGATGATAGTGACAACGCCTGAAAAGTGGGATGTTATTACTCGTAAAAGCAGTGACATGTCACTCTCAATGCTGGTGAAGCTACTTATCATTGATGAAGTCCATTTGCTAAATGATGATAGAGGCCCTGTAATAGAAGCATTAGTAGCCCGTACACTTCGTCAGGTTAGCAAAAGCTGTTTTACATTATCTAGTGTCTGCTGTAGAAGTTTCAGTATTTTTTATATATGATGATGTTGCCTCTATGTGCTTAACACTGCTACAATTCTCTACTACTGTTCCACTTCTCCAATAAAGGCCTTTAAGTGAAAGATGAAGCATGTTATTGGCATTTAGAACAGAACAATACAATGTTGGAAGAAGACATTTTATAGCTTTCCATCTTTAGAACCAAAGGAATATGAGATGCATTTAGAAGGTTATGAAAATGCTGTGAGACAGAGGTTAAAGTTATGAACCTAGTGTAACATGGAAATGTATACTTGGCAGTATGGACTATTGGCTTACTACGAAGATTTAGGTTATGAACTTTGTTGTGATATTATCTCCTCTAGTGCTAAGGTGGAGGTGACTCCATTTTCATGTGCGCATGATTAGGTTAAAATTTTTATTCTGGTGCTTTGACAGGTGGAATCTACACAGTCTATGATAAGGATAGTGGGCCTTTCAGCCACTTTACCCAACTATTTGGAGGTTGGTTCTCGAGTGAATTTTTTTTGGGTTTGAAGTCTTTACCTCCATGCTGGACATTTGGTCTATACAGAATGATGAAGCTCCAAAATTTGTTACATCCTTTTGGTTCGTCTTTTTGTTCATGGCTATTCCTTTTGTGAAATCCAGGTTGCACAGTTTCTCAGGGTGAATTCGGATACAGGTTTATTTTTCTTCGATTCGAGCTACCGTCCTGTACCTCTTGCACAGCAGTATATTGGTATTAGTGAGCATAATTTTTTAGCCCGCAATGAACTTCTTAATGAGATATGCTACAATAAGGTATCTTTCTCCAAGGCCTTTTTCCTTGCTATGTTGCACACTCCCAACAAATTTCTGGCCTGACTCTTCACTTACGCAGGTTGTTGATTCCTTAAAACAAGGGCATCAGGCTATGGTATTTGTCCATTCACGTAAGGACACAGTGAAAACGGCTGATAAGTTGGTAGGTTTTCTATCTGGATATGATTTAACACGCAGTTGACCATTTTACTCAATATTTCCGCTCTCTTTGTCGCATTTTGTTTATCTTGCTCTCCTTATCACTTCAATTTACTGAAATTCTTCTCTTCAGCATTCATTTCTCTGAACATTGTTTAACTCACTATCTATATAAATTTTCTTCGCTATTTATTGCTTATAAAATCTATATTAGACTCATTTAAATCCATATAGAACCTCAACCTTCTCTAAAACCAACCCATAATTTTGATTTCACACCTATTTTTATTTAACTTACAACTCCATCCATATCTGTCACATTTCTTGTTTCTTATTAAGAAAAAAATTGAAAAGATGGTAACATTTACTTCTGAGCGAGGAACACATAGGAACGATGTGTTACTTTCTGGTTTTTAAGTTTAGAGATTTTTTATAAAAGAGGTATTAGAGAAGACTAATTCGGTTAATAACTTCTGTAATATATGCTCAATATATCCTTTATGATAGTGAAGGTTGTGTTGGATGATTCCACAGGGAACATGGAGATTCAGCATTCAAGTGCTACTATGACTTTCTGTATTGTGTACTGTAACTTGCATAACTGTAACTTCGTGAAGGACACCTCTCTCACTCACTCACTCACTCACTCACTCACTCACTCACTCACTCTTTCTCCGTCTCATAAATTAGATTCGTCCTGCATCACAAGTCAAATAAAGACAATAAAATTGCAACGAGTTGTAAGGGTCTATTTAAATGGGTTATCCTCTGCGAGGGGACCACTAGTCTCTCAGACTTGATAGAAGTTGGAAAAGTCTCTTTTTTTCTTTTGATAAGGTAAGATTTTATTAAAAACAGTATCAAGCTGATACTGGAGAATTACAAAAAAAGTTGGAAAAATCTCTTTATGGATGCTAGCAGCATCTTCGTCTAGTCCAAAGCAATATTATTCTTGTCAAAGTAATGATCTTTGCACTACAGCATACAACTGCCACATGGCCTTTTCAGATTTTTGCCGAGCCAACCCAGATTTTGAGTTAATCGATTCCATGTCTTAAAATTTCATGGATGTTCTGAGAAATCCTTTCAGTGGTTCTGTGCTTGAGATAGGTGATGAATGTGGGGCTAAGCTCGTACTTGAAAGTTGAAACTGCCTGCCTGTTGAAGAATGAGTATGCAATACATGGGTGGGTCCATTAAGGAGACCCTGGGAATGGCTTAATTTTTTTTTGAAGTTCTATGTATGACTAACCAGGCAGGATGCGCTGTTGAGAGACTTTAGTAAGTATAACATGTTGGCAACTGGGGGAGTGGTGGGCTCGGTAGTTAGAAACTATCAAAAGTGATAAAAGAAGAGATGTTGTGAATGGATTGCTTGATTATTCCTTCAAGCATGTTGGGGTTTACATACTGTTTAGTGTTTACAAGTAATCATGAAAAGGAAAAGGAAAAGGAAAAAAAAGTATATAAGTGATCCTAAAACAGTAAAAAGGAAAAAAAAGTAAATTCATTTTCCAATTTACACTATTATAGGGATTCTTAACCTTTCCTGCATATAAGGAATGGCTCTTGTCATATTAATAATATCCTAATTCTTAGCGAAAACCATGTTCTTTATATCCATAGGTAGACGTTGTGCAGATTGATCCTTGAGGGGGGGGGGGGGGGGGGGGGGGGGGGGGGGTGTCCGACATGAATTCTTTGTGCCTTAGGTAGCTGAGGCGCCTCCCAATCTCATTATCAGAGGATTGGTTGGGAGATGGAAGGGCTTGGGAAACTGCAAGGTAGGTAGTTTGTCTTGAGCGCATGTAGCCTAAAGAAAACCACCCAGGTCAATAACTCTTCCAACATGGGTCACTTGGCCTAGAAAAAAAGACCAAAAAAAACCCTTGTTCCATCAAAGGAAACTGATCGCACCGGTCTTACAACAACAACACATCTAGTATATTCCCACAGGTGTAGTTTGGGGAGGGTAGTGTGTACGCATACCTTACCTCTACCTAGTGAAGGTAGAGAGGCTATTTCATTGCACTGGTCTTAATCTTTTCTTAAAAACCTGTCCATCTTTTATTTTGTTTGTAATCCTTGTAAACAGTAATTAACACGTTTGAAGCTCTTTTGTCATTGCATTGAGTAGAGCTAAATTGCCCGGACACGGGTGCGGATCTAGATGTCGGATCCTTTGAGATGTAAATTCTAAAATTCGGGGATACGGATCTTAGTACAGATATAGGTGGATCCAGCTAAAAATAATTCAAAAAAATAAAAAAATAAAAAAATCTCTAAATTATGAGACATACTTACGTATAGCTTGTAAAGTATAGATTTCTTTTTTTGTTCACAAGTTGTAGATAAGTAAATGATTGATTTTCTAGATAAAGTGTGCTATTTCTTCAAATTTACCCTAGTTTTGGCTCTAATTTCGGGAATCAAATCGTATCTCGTATCGAATTTTTCCGTCCATTGTGGTCAAAGTACCCAAAATTATTTGACCAAATCCGGTACGGATCCCATACCCACACCTATACTAGTGTCGTGTCGACACAAATGCGGCACCTAAACTGCCTTGTTGGAGCAACTTAGGAGTAGAGGGTTGTAGCTCAAGCTTTATGTATCTTTCTCTCTATATTTTTTTATCAAGTAATAAAAGTTTATTAATGTTTCAGCAAAAACTCCCGCACACAAGAAGTAAAACCAAAAACTAGAAAACCTACAAAAAAATATGATTTTCTACAAAATGATACCCAATCTTCTATACATAAAGGGATCTCATGGGTGCACCAGAAAAGAAATAAGGGATAAGAGGCTTCTCTTTAATTAGACAAAATTCATCTCTATCCCTTCAATAGCTCTCCTATTTCTTTCTCCCCAAACAATAAGTGCTAGTGGAACCATAGTCCAACCCGACGGAACATTATCTCTTTCAGAGTGCTTGGCATCACCCAGAGGGCCCCGAACCATCCTCGAGTTTCCCACCATAACCTTGGAGCTACCTGGATATCGTAGAAGGATATCGTCTACGTGTTTCACCTGAGTCTTTACCCACGAAGCACCAACTGACATATTGAGCTTGCTCTTCCAAAGATTATCGCTTTTCAAGATTATCCCCCTTGTTTTAAGCCTATGGATCCAAATTGATCTACGTGGGAAGGCAACCTTCTTCCTTATCAGCAACTTCTCATAATATGATCTAACAGAAACCTTCTCTCTCTATGTATGTGTGTATTTATATATATCAAGCTGACTTGGAAATGCAGGTAGAAGTATATACTAAATTATAAAGTTAATACATTCCCCTAATATTGCCTTCCATTTTACAAACATTTAATGCTCACATGAACAGGTTGAGTTGGCTGGTAAAAGTGCAGAGTCTGAGCTGTTCACAAATGACGAGCATCCTCAATATGAGATTATAAAGGCAAGCAACCTCTATTTGTCTTTTAATTTAATTTTCTCTTGACATCCTTATTTATGGCATCTTTTTATTTGGTTATTAATTTATTCATTTCAGAGGGAAGTTTTCAAGTCCAGAAATAAGGAGGTTGTCCAGCTGTTTGAACATGGGATTGGTATTCATCACGCTGGAATGTTACGTGCTGACAGAAACCTAACAGAAAGACTTTTCTCTCAGGGACTTTTGAAGGTATATCGTTCGATTTTCCACTTATTCACTTACATTTTTCAATCTTTTTGGGTTTCTTTTTATCTTTAAAAACCCTGGTCGTTCTTAGGTCCTTGTTTGCACAGCAACTTTGGCATGGGGAGTCAATTTGCCTGCTCACACAGTTGTGATTAAGGTTTGTGAAATGCTTGTTCCTGACATATCTGTATCCTTTTAAGAGGTTTTGGGTGTAATTTGATAAAGCATATTAAGAATAAACTTAGGATGCTTGCATTCCAGTTTTAATGCATGCTCTGCATTACTTTTTTATTTTGACTTGATATCTATCCAGCCTTAGATGAATATTTTGAGCTTGAGTTTGGTACCTGATTTGAGTTTGATTTAGGTTGAGCTCAACTGGATCATTCTGCATTAAAGTTTGCTGTAGAATTAGTTAGCTCAAGTATGAAGAATCATTTGTACTTATTCCGATGCCATCAATATAGGATGACTGTTTAAGCTGAGCTTCTAATATCTAGCACTATGAAGAAGCAAAATTTTAACCATAAATGCTAAAATAAATGTGCAGCTAAATAGGAGAACAAAAACCAACTTGCTTGACTTTGTTGTCATAATTTGAAACTTAGAATTCTATGTCCATTAAGATCTTTTGGTCCCTTATCTGGTTTTCTGTTTTGTTTTCATTTTCTCTTTGTGTATGTTTTTGTGCTTTTGATCACGGTTGAGCTTAGGCTTGAGAACTTGTTCAGATTTTTTTGTTCAAACATCAAGGCCTTTCCAGTTTAATTTGAAACTAGCAGATATATGCTTGACTTGATTGGATTGCATCGCTAGCCTCCCATGTGTTTGTCCTTACTTCATTGCATGGTTCACTAAAATTAGTTGGATCTTGTATGTTGAAAATACCACCTTCATCTGATTTCCTATCTTAACCATCAAATGAATTCCTATTCTTTTGATGGCGTATATTTTTCTAAACAGTTTTTCAACTGATCAATTGAAAGTTATGGTTTTGTTCATATGTTGATGATTATAATATGATATTGGTATTATGCTAACTGAGCTCAACCATAATGTTAATGTTTCCATTTGAATCATTTGTTATAATGTCTTGGACTTGGCATCTGATTAGAACTCAGCTCATGGAAGAAGCACAATGCAATATCCTGGATTAACTATGCATTCCATTGAGAGTGTTCTCCGTTAGACCAAATGTTCCATTATGTTTTGGTCGCTAATTGTCTTAAATTTCACATAAAATCTCTTGCTAACTAAATTCATGGTGCTTGGTCCCTAGTTTCATCTGAAACATGTACAATATATGTAAATCATGTAGTAAACTTCGTTGAGTCAACTGTATTAATTGAAGCTTTTCATATTGTCTGTAAGTTAGTTTTGCAGCTTTTTTCAGTTGACATATTCTTTTGAGTGATAAACTTTGTGACGTGGTGAGTAAATACTTTAGCATTCCATCTCTCCAGGGAACTCAAATATATGATCCAAAGGCTGGTGGATGGCGAGATCTGGGTATGCTAGATGTTATGCAAGTGAGACTTAAATCTTCTTCTTCTTTGTGTTGCTATATCTTATTCGTTAGTAATGTTGATCGGCTCTCATTTATTGTGTTATTGTTTAATGTTCATCCCTGGTAGATCTTCGGACGTGCTGGAAGACCTCAATTTGATAAAAGTGGTGAAGGCATTATAATCACTTCACATGACAAGTTGGCCTATTATTTACGTCTATTGACAAGTCAACTTCCTATAGAAAGTCAGGTAAATTTCTTATTCTATACCAATTCTAGACCTTTGTTGTCTATTTGTTTCCTATGTGCAAGCTGCAGATATTTGAATAATTCTCTGAATAATTCCCTCCTTTAACTGTTATAGACAATAACATGGTTATGTAAAAAGTTGAAGCTTTTGTATCATCCTCAAGATTTCCTTAAAGCTCTCACATACCATAGTAGATGTTGCTCCTTTTACTTTTCCATCAAAATAGTCAAAATAATTATCATGTTGTTCATTTCCGTCTTTTGTAGGTAGCTGTCATGTTATTCATTTCCGTCTTTTGTAAATAGATGTCAGTTTGAATGATAGGTCTAAAATATCCAAGTCCTTTTGGACAATATTTTAAGAGATTAGCTTCACTTGAAAAAAGTGGGTACTGGAGATTCCCAGTTCTTTGCACTTTCTTATCTTCGTATACAACACCAAAAACCATGCCTCAGTCCCAAACAAGTTGGTGTCAGCCATATGAATCCTTACTAACTATGTTTCTCCCATTAAAATTCATCTCAGCTAGCATTGTTTATTTGACATTCTTTAAAGATTCGGTTCATTGACTCTTTTTCTGAACTTCTTATCTTGCAGTTTATCAATTCCTTGAAAGATAATCTAAATGCTGAGGTGGTACTGGGTACTGTAACAAATGTTAAGGAAGCTTGTGCTTGGCTTGGTTACACTTATCTTTTCATTAGGATGAAGATGAATCCTTTGGCCTATGGCATCGGATGGGATGAGGTATATTTTTCATTTATTTTGGTTTGTAAATCATCGTAGACACATACTTTTGATTTATTTACATGTTATCAGGGCATTTTTACCCATGTATTCATCTATTCCAAAGTTAAAAACGTACAAAAGCCCACAAGAATAGGATAAGCTATCATGTCTTCAAAGTTGTCATGTACTTCTGGAAATCCTTTTGGAGTTTAGTACAATAGTTATACACAAAGTCATGTGTTGTCCAGGTGCAGGGCGTTTCACTACATTCATCTAATTTTTGTGAACATAGAACAGTGTGAAATTTCTCTTTTTTTTAAATACTTCCTTTTCTTTTTGAGATGGAGGGTGATTGAAGTGTTGAATGCTTGTGAAATTAAATGTCCGTGTAGGTGAATTTAATGTACCGTATAAATATAAAGGAATTGATGGGTTATTAGACATGTGCGTTGGTAATTGTGATTAAATGGGAGCACAATAATTTGATCTTTTAGATTGAAGAAATACTTCAGATGAACAAGTCTTGCTTGTCTCTTTAGCAAGACTTTTCCCAACTGCCCCCTAGGCTCTTTAGCTCTTTAGTAGCAGGCTTTTCCCAACTGCCCCCTGTGGCTCATTTAGTAGTCAGAAGCTGGTTCAATAATACATCTCCAGCAGCATTGAAGTGTATTGACTCTGAAGCCATATATTTGGTGATGCATAGTCGGATGTCAAGACTACTCCAGAGGTTTTTTCACGTTGGCTTTTCTTGAATACAGCTTCAATTGTCACTAAATGGCATTTATAAATGTGTAAATGAAATGTTGTTTGAATTTGAAGATAAAACCAATTTGAGGTACTTGTTTTTGCAAGAGGTTTGGGGAAGCAGTTAAATGATGTTGCTATCACTATTTTTCTCTGAAGCTGTCTTTTCTCTTTGGCAGGTCATGGCAGATCCATCATTAAGCTTAAAGCAAAGAGATTTTATAAGTGATGCTGCTCGTGCGCTTGACAAAGCAAAAATGATGCGTTTTGATGAGAAAAGTGGGAACTTTTATTGCACTGAGCTTGGTCGTATTGCAAGCCACTTTTATATCCAGTATACTAGTGTTGAAACTTACAATGAAATGTTGACACGCCATATGAATGAAAGCGAGGTACTTCGTTTCATTTGCCATCTCATTCACTTGATGGATCATGAAATTTGCTTTTTTCAGTTATGATTTTGCCATTTTTAGTTTATGATCCTTTGCTGGTGAGAATGGAGTTGTCTGTGCGGAAAACAACTATCTACAGCTTGTTCTTAAGGCCACTGCGTACTATTTGTTTGGGCAACACGTTCTTATTACTTGAGAAGTGTTACATCTACATATAGTTGATTCCTTGTATCTACTGTAGTAAATGTGCTCCAAAATTGGAATAATGGTCTTTAAGATAGAAAAGGAGTCGAATGCGAAACCTGAACATAATAATTGTCATTGAAACTGCCTTTTTTAATTGATACCTTCCTAGGGATATCGGAGTAATTTGATGTGCAGGCAGTGCTATTTTGGAAGTGATAATGAAAATCATTCCCAAATGGATATATTAAAGGTCATTCCCAAACAGATATGATAAAGGTCGGACATATTTTAGGAAATTATTGTTCAAAAATATACAGAACTTTGCTGCTTGTGAGATAGAAATGATCCTCTGTTTCGTTCTGAATGACACGCTTTCCTTTTTTGGTGGTTTCACATTATTTGGCACATTCTTTTTACTTGTGTGACCCATGCATCAGCACAATGTCCAGCTTAAATTCTTATGCAGTATCACATGTGATGATGTTATTTATGGAAGAAAATTCATAGTGAACTTGAACAAGTAGAAGAATTTCTGTTCTAGCAGCAATTGACCTTAAAAGTAAGTGAAGTTTCTTCTTAGTATAAACTAAACACTAACCCGTGTCCTGTAAAATAGGAAGGAAGTGAGCGTTCATTTTTCTCTAGCTAAAGTATTACCACAATTGTATGTGTATAACATTTATCTAGGTAAGTTGCTAACTGTTCAAGTTTTATATGGCCCTCTTTGTTATGTTTCTTAATTGTGTGCTTCACAAAATAATTTCATTTAACAGTGACGAATTCCATTTGCTAGGTTTTTCTATCCATTGTTTTTATTGTGTTTCCTCTGACATCTATGTTCTCACTGGCTTGTTAGTTGATAAGTATGGTAGCTCGTTCTTCGGAATTTGAAAATATTGTGGTCCGAGATGAGGAACAAAATGAGCTTGAGATGTTGGCTCGCACATATTGTCAATTGGAAGTCAAGGGTGGTCCATCTAACAAATATGGAAAAGTTTCAATTCTTATTCAGGTCTTGGTTTGCTCTTTGTCCATTAAAAACTGTGTCGCCTCTCAGCATATAGTTTTTAATTATGTCGATCGTATTTTGCAGCTGTACATCTCTCGAGGATCAATTGACACGTTTTCACTAATCTCTGATGCGGCTTATATAAGTGCAAGCTTGGCTCGTATCATGCGGGCTCTTTTTGAGATTTGTCTGCGTAGAGGATGGTGTGAGATGTCTGCTCTCATGTTAGACTACTGCAAGGCTGTGGATCGCCAAATATGGCCCCATCTACATCCTCTTAGACAGTTTGACAGAGATATTTCATCAGAAGTTTGTTATCTCTAAATAATTTTCTGCTAAATAAAATTTCAATTAGTTTCAATATGTTTTAATTAAGAACTGGTGTGTCAGATATTGAGGAAGCTTGAAGAAAGGGGAGCTGATTTGGATCGTTTACAAGAGATGCAAGAGAAAGATATTGGAGCTTTGATTCGTTATGCACCCGGAGGAAAGGTAAATCATCTTTTACAGGTTTTGGTTTGAGGCATACCCTATGACCTTCAGTTAAAAGAGTGTTTTCACAATTCCAGGTTGTTAAGCAATTTCTGGGATATTTCCCATTAGTCCAGTTGTCTGCTACAGTCAGTCCAATCACTAGAACAGTTCTGAAGGTGACTACATTTCTGCACTTGCTTTTGTTCTCTTGTTCTTGCTGAATTTTACTCCCTTTGTCCCAATTTAACTGTCCAATTTCCTTCCTGGATAATCGAAAAGAATGTGTCCACTTTACTAAAACAATCATTTTCCTGCCACATTTTAGTACTTATCAATAGCTTGTGAGCAATAGGGTAACATGGTATCAGCCTACATACCTAAAAAGCAAATTAATCATTAGTTAATAACTGCCTTTACCTGTGGGGTCTCATCTTCTTATGCAACTATAAAATTAACGCCCGGCCACTGGCTGGTCAAAGAAGAAAAACACAGAATGAGATGGAGGAAGCGTTTATCTATTTCTTCTATTTTTATCAAATGCAAAGAGAAAGATTGTCATGAAGTTCCTTTATTAGGTGGATTTGGTTGTAGCTCCACAGTTTGTTTGGAAGGATCGATTTCATGGCACTGCACTGCGCTGGTGGATTTTGGTTGAGGTACCCACTTGTTGATTTATCTTTGTTTTGATGGATATAGGTCTTTATCAATTGATTTCTGAATTCTATAAAGAATTTTGCCTTAGAATTTACGTGGTAATCAAAACCTAACATTGTAGATTTTTATTCTGTAGCTTCGAACATGCTTGTTTCTTGCATTATAAAAAAATCAAGCATCATATTGTGTATGTGGAATTGGGCCTATCCTCATTCAGGAGGTGTCTTTTCTTGTTTACCTTTTTTGTTCTTTTGGTTTGACTTGTCTAGTATGTTGAGCTTTCTTCTTAGTTCTATTGTTTCTCCGTACCGGTTTGACACGAACACATATAGCCTCAAGCAGAGCACAAAGGTGCTGTTGTTTGGGTAGTCCAGAAGGGAGATGATAAGTGATTATGCTGTGGCGATATGATCTTGTATTTGCATTTGAATTACCTATGTTTCTCTTTTCGGTTTCTCTTTGGCAGTAAGTTGTTGAAAGTAGGTTGGATAAGAAGAAAGTCAGAAGCTTGGTGGAGGTAGGGTAATAGGATGCCAATAGCCATGCTGAGGCAATGGCCAGTGTCTTAATAGTTTATCGATTTCAGCGCTGAAGTAAATATAAACTTTCTGGTGGTAAATGGATGTCATGGCATGAGTCATGAGGAGATTATTGTGGTCGAAGTTATTTGCAAAGTAACTTATGTGTAAGGAAGAGAAGACAACGGTAGAAACAGAGGAATTACACTTTGTTGCACTGCGTAGTTGTTGCTTATTAAGGTGCTTAATTTTTTACATTACAATATGTGATTGGGTGAAACATTTAATATGTCAGGAACTTGGGAAGATTGTTCTATTAATAGTAGTTCTGTGTTCACTGTGACGACGGATATTCGCTTCAGCACCACAACCTCTAACAAAGTGGACATTAACTTACAGAATATCTTCTTCTCGGGAAAAATTGGAACACATGAAAGAGATTAGTGATTGGGTTGATAAGGGGCTGAATAAAGGAAATGATGATATTTTAACTTTTAAGACTATTCTGGTGCTAGACAGAGTGCAGAGATAAAAAGTAAGACATGGAAGTATCCTTATAAAAAGGGTAAGAAATGGAGGAAGAAGAGGAACGTAGAAGAAACATAAGAGTGAAGAATCATATAAAATTTATTATGTATAATAGCTGTCTGCTTAAACACAGGAGGATACATGGTTTCTAAAGTCGCAGAAGGATACTTATGATCTATTGATCAACAAGGGGAAAAACAAAGGATACATGTGATATAGGGGAAATTTTAAATGATGCCATGCTGGAAACAGTATCTCACTGACAATTATAGGGGCTGTATTCAAGATATCGTGGGTGACTTTCAAGATTGCTTGCTGTCCATTCAACTATCTTTTACCGCCCATCTAGTGATTCATCTAAAAAATAAACGAAACAACTTCAAGGGATGACAGTGGCTGCCTTTGAATTTTGCCCTCCACTTGTAATATACTTTCAAACCTTCATGATTACTGTTTGCATCACATCTAGTTGGCCTGTGTAAGTCTTGTTTTTTTCTTGAATATACGTCAAATGTTCCAATTGGAACTTAAGATTCATTTTGCATGTAGGAAGGAGTTCTCAATTTGAGCCATTTTCATCTTATGACTTAGCTAGGAATTTATTGTTGATATTTTGCTAGTTTATGTTATTAACATATTTGTCTATAACGGCCTTAGGATTCTGAGAATGACCACATTTACCATTCCGAGCTCTTCACCCTCACAAAGAAGATGGCCAGAGCGGAACCACACAAACTATCTTTTACTGTGCCAATCTTTGAGCCACATCCTCCGCAGTACTACATTCGTGCTGTTTCTGACTCATGGCTACATGCAGACGCTTTGTACATCATAAATCTCCACAAACTTGCTCTTCCGGAGGTTGTTTTATCAACTTAAACTCATCTTTATATTGTTGAATATCTGCAATACTTCCCAAATTTTGAATGTTGGGTGTTGGTTTTCTCTGACTTGAATTTATGTTTCTTCAGGTCCAAACATCCCACACTGAACTTCTAGATTTAAAACCCCTTCCTGTGACTGCACTTGGCAATGGAACTTTTGAGGCCTTGTATAAATTTTCTCACTTCAATCCTATACAAACACAGGTGGATATCTTGTTTTTTCATTTCCTTAAATTGCAATAAATGTCTGGTTCATTAGTCAATATCAGCAGTAGCTTAAAACAATCCTGGCAGGCTTTTCATGTGCTGTATCACACCGACAAAAATATCCTCTTAGGAGCTCCGACTGGAAGTGGGAAGACTATATCAGCTGAGCTTGCTATGCTCCATTTATTCAATACACAGCCTGATATGAAGGTATTTTTTTGCAACTTGTTTTGCTAGATACTTCCATGTGAGTAGTCGGTGGTTTTTATCAGTTTCTTTTTGTTAATATACATTTTTCTGTGTGAAATTCTCCTCAGTGATATAGATTTCACTTTCCAACCGACCTTGAATAGTCCTTGACATTTTCAATAAGAAAGTGTAAGAAGCAATGACGCTTATCAAATTGTGTGACGATGTTTTAGTCCCTCCAGCTCATTTTAAAGCTAAATTTATTGGTGGGAGGGATTTAATACTTACTATCAGACCTTCAAAATGATCACCCACGTGCTATGGCGTATGCTCGTGAATTCAATTTGATGTGGATGAGAGCTGGACTCCTGAACATGGCATCAGAGCTGGATTTTAGGTGTACTTTGTCTGTGCAAATTTGATGTCAGTATCTTATCTCGTTTCACTATGCCTTTACTGTGATCTACTTTGCAGATGGGCTCTTGGCATGTTTTAATGCCAAGTGTTAAATCACATCAGCTCTTAGATGAGTTTTTCTTGTTAATTAAGCAATCAGAGTTGAGATAGTTCTGGGAAAACCCGTTCAGGGGTAAGAGTAAGAAAAATCTTACATTTATTAATCGTAAGAACTTGAGTTGCGAGCCTATACTGCCCCATACTGTAGTGGTTAAGTGAGCTGTAAATACAGAAAAGAGAAGGATATTTCTCCACCTATGTCTAATTGTTATTTTAGTGGATGCTATGGTCTTTTACAAATTTTTGTGGATGTTAGTGGTTGATGATAATTAAGTGACCTGTTCAGCTAGAGTTTGTTTAACTGCTTGAATTTCTTAAGTAATTCCAGAGAGATTTCTCTCTCTTGCATCAGTAACTGCAACATAAAGTGTGGGACAACCTTATGCTCCTTGGTTAGGATGTACAGATCCCAAATTGATCCCATAGGGGAGACTAGGTACTTGTTACCCCCTTGGCAGCAGTTGGGATTAAGTTTCCCGATTCTGACCAGTTAATGGCTATATCTTTCTGTTGAATCTTAAAAAAATAAAAAGAAAACACTATTACATGCTGATTCAGATTGTTGGAAATTACATATTTAATTTTGTCTATTTAAGGTTTCCCATCGTTATACATGTATCTCAACACTTCAACTTCATCATTGCCTATGATCTTTTAGTGATTTTCTACCTGCAGGTTATCTATATAGCACCTTTAAAGGCTATTGTTCGTGAGAGAATGACGGACTGGAGAAAGCGTCTTGTTTCCCAACTTGGAAAGAAGATGGTGCGTGAAGTTTCTTTTGTTTGGGCATTATTTTTATGACTCATAGGATGTACTATCACTGCTAACTCAAATATTTTAAGCAGGTTGAAATGACTGGTGACTACACCCCGGATCTAATGGCTCTCTTGTCAGCAGACATCATTATCTCCACTCCTGAAAAGTGGGATGGTATTAGTCGCAATTGGCACAGTCGAAGCTATGTTACTAAGGTGCAATATCTCATTCGTTTTTATACCTTTGATTGTTTGTTTGTTAAGCTATTTGTACATAATACCAAAATTATAACATCAACATTCTCTTCATGAATGCTCTCTTGAACATAATCAAATGATCAAACCTACATCAATAGGTTGGGCTTATGATTTTGGATGAGATTCATTTACTTGGAGCTGATCGAGGACCCATACTTGAGGTACACAGCTGATTATCACTGAATGTCTCTCATTCTTGTATTGCAAGTGCTTTGACTTGTCATTCTTTTTTTTTCTTTGTTCTTTTTTCTTCTTTTTTTTTTTGTGATTCGCCAGTTAAAGTTATTCATATTCGAGCACTAAGAGAGTACTGTGTTCAAAATATAGAAAAGGATAGTTCCCTTTTTAGATAGGTGCGGAGCTAACAAACTCCATCAAGTCATCTATATCATGCACAAGATTTAAATCTAACTATATTAGGTCTTTTACTTCCTTCAGAGCATAAATTCCCTCTCTCTATGTAGCCCAAAGGGAGGAGGGGCGGGGGGGGGGGGGGGGGGGGGGGGGGGGATGGAGGGTTTCCAGACTTTCCATCTACATAAAGGCATCACCCATAACCCAAAAAAGATTAAAAAACATGCACCGCATCTCTTGTTTTTGCAAGAATAAATGATTAGCATTTACCAATTCACTCCCACGCATCCATTTGTTCGAATTGTCTTGAATAAGGGGGTTCCCTTGACCTCGTTGAAGTGTACTTTTAACCTTTGTTATCAATATCCATGATACCGTGTTTTACCCTGAGTGAGTTAATTTCTTGATGTGACGGGAAACCCCTGCTTACAAGCTTGTACCAGCTTGTATACCAAAATCTCGAGAATTTTTTCAGGAAAGTTAGATAAGCACAACTTGAATTAAGTTCCTCGACATGTAATCATATCATGTTTTCATTTACTTGGGTTTGCTTATGTCTCCAATTTCTCGTACAAAGGTTTAGCTTTTTATCTGCTTATTCCCTGTCAAAATTCTACTGTAGGTTGTATTAACGTTTGGTAGGATGTTAAGGAAACTTTTTTATTTCGAAATGGGTGCTATTAAGCAACTCCATTGAGGTGTGAATTGGCTGGAAGGATGTAATGTTAGTTTTGTTCCACATTGGTGGAGAGATGGTTGTTATCTCCTTATATGGTGTTGCGCAATTCTCGCCTCATGAGCTAACTTTTGGGGTTGAGTTAGGCCCAAGGTCCATTTCTTATCATGGTATCAGTGACGCTTCACATGTAGCTTTGGTCGATGGTCGGCCAAACCTCAGTGTTCAACTGAATTTTGATCCCACATCTTTGTGATGATGGTGGGGGAAAACCTTAGCAAGGAATAAGGATGTTGAGTTCCTAAGGGCAAGTGTACATAACACACTAGGCAAATACTACATCAGCATGCTAGGTATATAAAAGAAGCAAGCCTTAGACCCTAATGACGCGTTTTAAAGCCGTGGTGGGCCCAGGCCCAACACGAACAATATTACTAATTGGATGGTCTATTACATATGGTATATGTGCCAGGCCCATTCCTATTCTTGGTTTACCTAGTGTTGGACCCTCATGTTATATTGTCCACGTTCCAGTTAACTAGGCCTTGGCGTGGGGGGTGTTAGATTATCCCACATTGGTGGAGGAAATGGTTGTCTCCTTGTATGGTTTTGGGAAATTCTCACCCCATGACCAAGCTTTTGGGGTTGAGTTAGGCTCAAAACCCATTTGTTATCAGCAAGGAAAATAGCCTTTTGGAAATCAGTGGATATTTTTATCAGGATCTTGGTTGTGTCAGATCTGTTGCACTCGCGTGGTCCTTTGATTCATTGACTATATCGTAATCTCTTGATCATGTCTAATGCTGGATTTTCTGGTTAGGTTATTGTCTCAAGGATGAGATACATATCTTCTCAAACAGAGCGCTCAGTTCGGTTTGTTGGCCTGTCGACAGCATTAGCAAATGCACAGTATGTGCTTTATTGCAATATTTTTTACTCTTCTTTTATGTACAAACGTGCTAATGGGTTTCATGGAGTTTTTGCTTTGTTGATTGTTCCGTTTTAGCAATAGATTGCAAGGTTACTACTTTTTATCTTGTTAACTCTTAAATGACATTCTTTCATGCTTCTTCAAACCCAGTAATTTGGCTGATTGGTTGGGTGTTGATGAAAATGGTCTCTTCAATTTCAAGCCAAGTGTGAGGCCAGTTCCTCTTGAAGTTCATATTCAGGCAAGTGGAGCTGCTGATTATAAGCTGCCCAAGGACCATCATCATCAAAGTAGACTTAAGTATATTTACCTACTATTATCATGCTTTAATAGTGATTTATGAATCCTTTCCTTTAACAGGGATATCCTGGGAAGTTCTACTGCCCGAGGATGAATAGTATGAACAAGCCCGCATATGCTGCTATATGTACCCATTCACCAACAAAACCAGTTCTAATCTTTGTCTCATCTCGTCGCCAAACAAGGCTTACAGCACTGGACCTTATTCAGGTGAGATAACAAATCATGTTTGAACTGTATCTATCTGAATATTTCTATCTCGTAGTAATGGTAACTAATCTGTTACGTTTTCTTTCTGAATTCAAAGTTTGCAGCTTCAGATGAGCACCCGAGGCAGTTCATAAACATGCCAGAAGATGCACTTCAGATGGTTCTTTCTCAAGTCACAGACCAGAACTTGAAGCACACCTTACAATTTGGAATTGGATTGCACCATGCTGGACTGAATGATAAAGACAGATCATTGGTCGAGGAACTATTTGCAAACAACAAGATTCAGGCAACTATATCATCTGAAAATTTTAGATCTCTAGGAGCAATATACTGAAAATTGAAGCTTATATTTGAGTCATTTTGGCTGCAAATTTCTAGGTGTTGGTCTGTACAAGTACGTTAGCATGGGGTGTAAACCTTCCTGCACATTTGGTTATTATTAAGGTACGTGTCTGTACGTAGTCTTATCCACTTTCCAGAATTTGGTCAAAGTCAGGAATGCTATAATATCGTCTCCCTTTGCAATGCACGCATACCATGGGCTTATTGTCATCTTTTTTCAGCTTTATTTGTTACATCACATTCTTACAGATATGCTGTATACTGGATCACATTTCACTTTACTGGTTTTAAACTTGCTTTAATCCATTTCTTACTAATAAATGGAGTTTCTTTCATGTAACTAAAATTTTGAAGGTTATTTGAAGTCCCTAAATTCTTTTTCTCCTTTATTTCTGTTAGGAAAATACTTCAAAATCAATTTTGCCCCCAAATGTTCTTCAATATTGCACTTCTCTATTATTGTGAATTCAGTAAAACATAAGTGGTTTATACTCTGTTTTCTGTGGAATATTTTGGGTCTTCTTTTGTAATGTTCAACTTTGATTATACGTAATAGGACATCTCCTTTTTATCCTCTTGTTGCAATAGACAAATTTTTAACTCTTTCTTCTTTCTCTCTCTTAAAAAATACATCCTCTGTTTCAATTTAGATGAGGTACTTTCCCTACAAGTCTGTTCCAAAAAGAACGACACATTTATATATTTGGAAACAATTTAACTTTAAACTTTTCATTTTATCCATTTTACCCTTATTGAGAAGTTTTTATAGCCACACAAATATCATGGCCCCACAAAACTTTTACCCCTTAAGCTTTTAGGACCACAAGTTTCAAAAGTCTTCTATTTCTTTCTTAAACTCCGTGCCGAGTCAAACTACTTAATCTAAATTAAAAGAAAGGGAGTAGATACATATATTTCTTCTCCTTGCATTCCTTCGATGAATATAATCTGCTCATCCTAACAGATAACTGTGTTTTTATGTTTTTTAATGACAGTCAAAGTTAGTTCTTCTCAAATGAAGTGTTTAGTTCTTTTCTATTTTTAGTGTGAAGGGAAGTATTTAGAAGATCATGAATCTTTGTTTGATGTTTTAGAATCCTTGTGCGAAGGAAAAGGATCTAGGGATGTCTTCCTGCATTCCACATTGTAATTATGGGTGACTCCACAGTTTTTGTGTAGTCTATTTGTTAATATACAAATACCTCTAAAAAAATGACAATCAAAGTTTTTCATGCATCCTCAAGATGCACACCATCTTTGGTGTCTAAAATATATAGATCCTTCTGCAGGGAACAGAGTACTATGATGGGAAGGCAAAAAGATATGTTGATTTCCCAATCACTGATATATTACAAATGATGGGTCGAGCTGGTCGTCCACAATATGATCAACATGGAAAAGCTGTTATTCTTGTTCATGAACCCAAGAAGAGCTTCTATAAAAAGGTTATCTATATTTCGTTTCTTTGAATAATTTATCTTGACTATAATGTTGCTTTTTCTTTCTTTCAATTATTCAAGTGCCTAGTATATTGCATTTTCCTCCCACCACGTAGATAATGTGCTCTCTTTTTGCAGTTTCTGTATGAACCATTCCCAGTTGAAAGTAGCCTGAGAGAGCAATTGCATGACCACATCAATGCTGAGATCGTTACGGGAACAATCTGTCATAAAGAGGATGCAGTGCATTATCTCACTTGGACCTACTTATTCCGTAGATTGGTATGGTTTGGTGGTCTTAGGGCAAGCAATTTAGCTTTTGTTGCTCCAAATTTTCCATCTTGCACCAATCTGCTTGATGCATGTTTTTCTTTCTGCTAGTAATCATAAGTATGTTGTTTGATTGCAAAACTGATATGGGTTACTCATTAATGTAACATATTAATATGAAATTTCTAAATATGTAATGAGCTAAGTTGTGTCTCCAGCAGTTAAGTGCCATATAAATGGAAGTCCAGTAAATGAAATGAGTCTTTTTAAATGAGGTAGTATTAATAGTTATACAAGAGCTTTAAGAGTGTGACCCTGTTGCCATTATCTGTTGTTTATGTTGTCTGTTTCGGAAGGTAAGTGTTATTTGCTAACTTACCATTGCAAACATGTAACAATTGGAATTGGAAAAAATGTGTGGTGGGTGAAGGGTTTATTTCAATTGTATCGAGCATATTGTTATTTGATCTAGTAAGAGGATTTGTTTCAGACTGTTGTGCCTTTAAGATCTATATTATTGTAATCAACAAGCAGACAAAGGGAACACACTTATCCAAGCAGCAGTTATAGTTTCACAAAAAAAACACGTGCCTGTTTGATGTGCTTTACCGCTTACTGCTGATAGACTTGTGCCGTCGAAGAGTTAAAAATAAGGAGCGTCTGAGTTCTACTCCAGGTAGTCAAGTCTTGCAAAGCTCAAGTTGAAACAGCTTGTGCCAAAATTTAATCAGTTCTTAAGGGACAGTAATAGCTAATGCGCAAATCTGTTTATTAATGATTTAACTAGATAGACCTTGTGTTTTGGGCTGCGGCAAGTTTTATTAGTTTTTTACAACAACAACAACAACATACCCAGTCTTATCCCACACCGTGGGGTCTAGAGTACTACTCATTGCATCCTTCTGCCTCTCCAGTTGGATCTTGCATGTGTAGTATGTTTCATCTCATGCAAAAGGACAATAGAATAGTTACATTACTGTATACTGCCTGTTTAGATGCCCTTTGCAGTGAACAGAAATTTACTTGATTTGTGGGGAGTCACTGTGGGGTATAGTCGGAATTTGGTTCAAAGTCTTACCCTAGTGAAGGCCCCCTCTATCTCCCACCATTAGATTTGTGGTTCGAGACACCAAGAGGGAACAGTAGGAGGGCACGATGGGGGTAAAAAAAGGATGTTACCAGAAAACAAAACAAAAGAAAACAAAATAAAATAAAAGATAAAGGAGAGATGACATGACACTTAAAATGAATGAGAAGAAATTACATTTTCACTTCAATCTACTAATGTATCACTGGTGATCAATGATGTTAATTTTTTTTTTTGAATAAGATGATGTTTTTAAGACTATCTTCTATGTTTGAAGAATTATAAAAAAAAATTATGTACTACTCTTTCCCTGCAAGTTATTATGTTTGCCAATCACAGAGTTTTTTCTGGCAGATGGTTAACCCAGCTTATTATGGCTTAGAGGTTGCAGAACCTGGGATTCTAAATTCTTATTTGTCTAGGTAAAATGAAAGCACTACATACTCTTGAAATAGAATTTCTAGGATTTTTCTGTTTGTACTCACCTTATTTTTTAAGCAGCTTGGTGCAAAGCACTTTTGAGGATCTAGAAGATAGTGGATGCATCAAGATTACTGAGGATAGTGTCGAACCACTGATGTTGGGCTCAATAGCATCTCAATATTATCTCAAGTACACCACTGTATCAATGTTTGGCTCAAAAATAGGACCTGATACATCTCTCGAGGTTTGTAGAACACCTAACGTGGATGTTCGAACCTTATTTCTCTGTCTTAAATGATTTTAAGCATACGTAGATTAAATATATTTCTTGGTATTCCTGTTTATTTTTTACTTTAGGTTTTCCTACAAATATTATCTGGTGCTTCAGAATACGATGAGCTCCCCGTGAGGCATAATGAGGTAATTTTCTGAACAAGTATATTTGAAGGAAGTTGTTTCTGAACAATTTGTTACTTTTCAACTCATTCAATTGCTTTTATTGTTGCCTTGTCTATAACTTGCTTGTTTTGACAAGTAGGCTAAGAACATTTCTTGTCCTGTTTGTTGCTGACATTTGTAAATTATTTGATCTACAAACCAAAATTAGTATGTACATTCTGTAAAGAAATGGCCTGTGGATTTGAAATTTCAAAACTATGCATCAACTGCTTCTTTACTGGTCTATTGTACTCATTGTCTGCTCATTTTTCTCTATACCAGGAAAACTACAATGAAAAATTATCAGAGAAAGTTCCATATGCTGTCGACCACAGTCGCCTAGATGACCCTCATGTGAAAGCAAATTTGCTCTTTCAGGTAGGGGTTCTGGCTTTTGGCTGCTAGTTTCTATTTAACATCAACAGGATATTTTCTGTTCACTTCTCTCTCTTGTCGCTGGCATGGGGGTGTTATTTCCATGTGATATAATATTTCTTGTTCTTTTCCTTAAACATGTCACTGTTTTGCAGGCTCATTTTTCCCAATCAGAGCTACCAATCAGCGATTATGTTACAGACTTGAAGTCTGTGCTGGATCAAAGTATACGTGTTATTCAGGCCATGATAGATATTTGTGCTAACAGTGGATGGCTCTCAAGTACCATTACCTGTATGCATCTGTTGCAAATGGTCATGCAGGTCTTGCTACTGCTTGCAAAGCTTTCTTTATCTATTAACTGTAACATGGACTAATATATATTTACTCCTGTGTGTGTATATATGTATATATATTTACTTATATCGGTTTCCGTGCTATTTTTCCCTTTTTATCTTATGATAGAGATAGAGAGACAGAAATATATAAACTAAATTAATTATATTTAGTTTAATTAATTATAAAAACTAAAAACATATATTTTGTAAGAACATCATAAAATGCATGTTTTATAAATTAATATTCATAGATATAATGTCATAACGTTATTAAAATGTTTGACAAAACTAATCTATCAATTCTAACTAAAAAATGAACAACATGCAATGTGAAATAACAAGTCAATACTACTAAAACAAGTAAATTGGAATCATAAATATAACACAATTTTAAAATCCAAAAATTAAAATAAAATAGTTTAACATATGTCAAATTCTAACATAATAAAAATAAGTTCCAATACAACTTAAAATTATGAAACATAATAAGTTTATAACCTCGTTCAACAACGAAATTCTACTTTAAAGGCATCATTCATTATATGCCAAGTTTGTTAATGACTCATTATTTTTAATATTAGGAGGTGTAGTTTCACAAACTAGAATAATAATGCAGTTACGCTAAATGAAGAAAATAAAATAGAAATAAAATATACGAGCAATTACATGGAATCACAAGAAGTAAATGTAGAGAAATAGAAGATAAATACAACAGCAACATACTCAGTATATTCCCATAAATAAAGATAAATAGAAGATAAATAATGTATAAAGAATATTATATTTTAAAATTAAAACAGAAATTAAAAAGTAAAAATAAGATTAAATGAATTAAAATAATGAAAATAAAAGTTATAAAGACATAAATTAAAATAAAAACAAAAGGAATAGAAATTAAAAGGTAACCTTGTAACTACACAATGTAATTACCACCAATTCTCACCTCCCCTTTGAGAATTGGAGAGTGTAATTACACCTTTCTAATTACACCCAATTCCATGCAGCCCAAGTAATTACTTGGTCAGACAAATATGTCAAACTTTGTAATTACATCCAATTACATCCAATTACATCCAAATCCAATTTCTAGGTGGCTTTCCAAACAGCTCCTTAGTTTTACTGATAAGAAATACTCTTATAAGAGTAGCATCCTACTATCTACTGATGTTGTCTTTATGGTTGTCTAGCATGTTTCTGTTTTATTGCATTCTGTAAATTATTTGAACGTGGAACATATGTTTATCACTATGTAGATGTTTATGTCCAGCTTATCACTAATTCTTATATCTAGATCAAGTGAAAGTACTGAAGTATCTGAATTGGAAATTTGTTTGTGATCAGTACTACGCACCAAAATTTGGCCGTGCACAAACTTACTAGTATTTCTTTTCTTTCCAACCATTTTGAAAGTAAATTTTTAAAACAGTTGTGAGACTAATTATGATACATGGGAGTGAATGTTAGTCCTCTAGGTCCAATATCAACAAGATGAATGTTGTAGCTGCGGATATTATTTAGTTGTCAATGAAGTGGGAGGAAAACCATGGGGTCTCAAGTTCAAATCCCATCGAAGGCAAAAACAATACTAGGCGATTTCTTGGCGTTTGCCTAAGCCTTGGTGGGCAGAGTTAGCTGGTACCTATGCTGGTAGGAAATAACAGGTACCCGTACTCGATGATACAATAGAGATGCGTGCAAGCTGACTCGGGCACTCCGTCATCCAAAAAGAAAGAGAAATGAGGATAATAAGATGGATCTGTAGTATCGGTCCAAGTAACACTGAAATGATTTGACTATGTCATGCTAAACCTCCATATGCACTAATTTCTAGAATAGCATAATTATGATTATTGATGGTGTGAAAAGGATATGAGATAGGCAGAATCAAAATTTACATAAATAGAAAGTTGTCTCAAAAGAATTTTTTTTTCTCGAAACCATTGAAAACTTGGATGTGAATAGGACGGAAGCAAATGATCCATATAGGTGATGCCAAATTGTTAGGATTAAAAGTTCATTGTTGTTACGCTTAGATCTGGTCTAGCATTTGCTAGGAGTCTTCTGTTCGGGTAAAGACTTGTTTTTGCACATAGGAATAAGTTCAGGATTTGGAGAATCTTTATTTTATGTGAGAAGGCACGAGAGAAAATATGTTACCGATATTATATACACACTATAATACAAGAAGTCCTATTTATAGCTATAGTCTACAAAGTACATATTACTCCTATTCCAATGTGTGACTACACATAACTAACATTCTCCCTCAAGCCGGTGCATACACATCATATGTACTGAGCTTGTTACACATGTAATTAATACGAGAACCGGTAAGAGACTTAGTGAAAATATATGCTAGTTGATCATTCGACTTTACAAACTTTGTAACAATATCTCCTTCTGACAAAGTGCAGTCGATCTCAATGTGTTTAGTCCTCTTATGGAACACCGGATTTGACGCAATATGAAGAGCAACTTGATTATCACACACCAGTTCCATCTTGCTGATTTCTCCGAACTTTAACTCCTTGAGCAACTGCTTGACCCAAACTAACTCACACGTTGGCATAGCCATGGCCCAATTTTCGGCTTTGGCGCTAGATCGAGCAACTACACTCTGTTTCTTGCTCTTCCATGAGACCAAATTACCTCCTACTAGAATACAATATCCAGACGTAGAACGTCTATCAGAAGGTGATCCTGCCCAATCAACATCTGTGTACCCAACAATCTACTCGTAGCCTCGATCCTCGAATAGTAATCCTTTGCCTGGAGCTGACTTTATTTACCGAAGAATGCGAACAACTGCATCCCAATGACTATCACAGGGAGAATCGATAAACTGACTTACAACACTCACCGGAAAAGAAATGTCAGGTCTAGTCACTGTGAGGTAATTCAATTTTCCAACCAACTTCCTATATCTCGTAGGGTCTCTAAGAGGCTCCTCCTGTCCCAGCAGAAGCTTAGCATTCGGATCCATAGGAGAGTCAATAGGTCTGCAACCTATCATTCTACTCTCCTCAAGAATGTCTAAGGCATACTTCCGCTGTGAAATAACAATACCCGAGCTAGACTGAGCGACATCAATACCTAGAAAATACTTCAATCTGCCCAGATCCTTAGTCTTGATTCTGGAAGTGCTGAAAGACATGCTGCTCCAGATTAGTAATACCATCCTGATCATTGCCAGTAATAACAATATCATCAACATAAACCACTAGATAAATACTCAGATTAGAAGGAGAATGCCGATAAAACACAGAGTAATCAGCCTCACTACGAGTCATGCCGAACTCCTGAATAATTGTGTTGAACTTACCAAACCAAGCTCGAGGGGACTGTTTCTAACCATATAGTGACCTGCGCAATCTGCATACACAACCACTAAACTCCCCCTGAGCGACAAAACTAGGTGGTTGCTCCATATAAACTTCCTCCTCCAGATCATCGTGGAGAAAAACATTCTTAATGTCTAAATGATAAAGAGGCCAATGACGTACAACAACCATGGACAAAAAGAGACGAACAAATGCTACTTTAGCCACGGGCGAAAAAGTATCACTAGAATTTGGCCCAAAAATCTGAGTATATTCTTTTGCAACAAGACGAGCCTTAAGCTGATCAACCTGGCTATCTGGGCCGACTTTGACTGCATAAACCCAACGACAACCAACAATAGACTTACCTAGCAGGAAGAGGGGCAAGCTCCCAAGTGCCATTCGCATGTAAAACAGACATCTCGTCAATCATAGCATGTTGTCATCCTGGATGAGATAGTGCCTCACCTGTAGAGTAAGTGATAGAAACAATGGACAAAGAAGATATAAAAGCATAATGAGGTGACGACAGCCGATAATAACTTAAACCAATATAGTGAGGATTAGGATTAAGTGTGGATCGTACACCTTTACAGAGTGCAATTGATTGACTAAGAGGAGACAAGTCCGCAATAGGTGCAGAATCTGATGCAGGACGTGAATCACCTGGGCCTGATGCTGGGCGTGGACGACGATGATAAGTCAAGAGTGGCGGAGTTGCAGAAGGTTGAACTGGATTATATGGAGGAACCAGAGCTATAGGTGATGGAGTTGGAGCTATAGGTGGTGGAACCAGAGCTATAAGTGGTGGAGCTGGAGATGTAGAGGAAGATGAACGAGAGATAGTAACTGAATCTCCAAAAGAAGAAACTGGTAGTACCTCAGAAATATCTAAGTGATTACCTGGATCTGTGAAGTATGATTGGGTTTCAAATAAGGTAACATCAGCAGACATAAGGTACCGTACCGCTGGAGGTCAGGAGAATAGCATTGATACCCCTCTTGAGTTCTTGAGAAACCCAGAAATACGCACTTAAGAGCACAAGGAGCTAACTTATCTGTTCCTGGAGTAAGGTTATGAACAAAACAAGTGCTTCCAAATACACGAGGTGGAAGAGAGAACAAAGGTAAGTGGAGAAACATGATAGAGAATGGAACTTGGTTCTGGATAGCTGAAGATGGCATACGATTAATAAGATAGCAAGATGTAACAACTGCATCCCCCAAAAAACGCAACGGAGCATGAGATTGTATGAGTAGGGTACGAGCAGTTTCAATAAGATATCTATTCTTTGTTTCAGCTAACCCATTTTGTTGAGATGTGTACGGACAAGATGCTTGATAAATAATCCCATGAGATTTCATAAACTGCTGAAATGGGGAAGACAAATACGCTTGGGCATTATCACTACGAAATGTGCGAATAGAAACCCCAAATTGATTTTAAATTTCAGCGTGGAAGGTCTGGAAAATAGAAAACAACTCAGATCGATTTTTTATCAAAAATATCCAAGTGCACCTGGAATAGTCATCAATGAAACATTGTAGCTCGCCGGAAAATTGTGAAGTTGTCGGAATTTGTCAGGGATAGCACTGGTCGACTCGGAATTTCTGTGCGAGTAAGCTTTCCTGAAAGAAGATCGTTGGAATCTGGCTATAAGGAGTCTCACGCGCTCGGCGCGTGCACAAATCTCGCCGGAAAATTTTGAACTCTGTCCGGCGCGTGAGGGCGCGTGAGTTTTTGAGTTTTCCGGTGGGATTTTCTGGGGTTTGGTCGCGGGACTATGGCGGACCTTGTGGTGGTGTTGATTTGTTCACAACACTTATTAATAGTGACTTTAACGCAACAATCTCTTAGGTCACCGAAAAATTGCACGATGACCGAGTTTTTTCTTCCCGGATGTCGCTAAATGACGCACAATGATCTTTTCTCACTGAAGCTCTGATACCATGTGGGAAGGCACGAGAGAAAATATGTTATTGATATTAGATACACACTATAATACATGAGGTTTTATTTATAGCTATAGTCTACAAAGAACATATTACTCCTCCTCCAATGTGGGACTACACATAACTAACATTTTCGAAAACCATTATTCCATTTAGAAGACAATCGTTTAGTATTAAACGAAATGGGGCAGAATAGAAATGAAAAAGCTGCAGATGATTTTATAACCAGTCCAACTAGCTTGGGATTAAGGGGTAGTTGATTGATTGGTCGCCTAGAATATCTTCTGAATGGTGGTTTTAGACAGGTTCTTGAGCTTGGGATTAAGGGGTAGTTGATTGATTGGTCGCGTAGAATATCTTCTGAATGGTGGTTTTAGACAGGTTCTTGGTATTCTTGCATAATTTTCCCTTCATTATAAACTAGGTCATTAGCAACTGTACTGTGTCCTTGATGTCTTTGGTTAATCTGCAGGGATTGTGGTATGATAGGGACTCTCCTTTTTGGATGTTACCGTGCATGACTGATGATCTTGTCAGCTTATTGCATAAAAAAGGTATTGCTAGTATCCAGCAGCTGTTGGCCTGTCCTTCAAAATCTTTCCCAGCTATCACTGGGAGTTCAGCTGCCTCGAGACTCTATCAGGTGCTCTAATTTGTTTTAGTAGTTCGTGGTGTTTTGCAAAAATCATCTCTACTCTCTCACTGAAAAATAATTGATTTGCTTGTATCCTAAGATTGTTTGTTTTGAACATGCATCGATCATCTGTGAGTAGAACTTAGTCCAGAGTGTTATAGAAGGCATGTTTCAGAAATTAATTTCAACACGTCTACTTATATGGTTTTTCAGCCTTAAGACTACAGACATAGCTGCTTGATAGGTATAGGCATAACCTTGGGGAAAACTAGAAAGAAAAAGATCTTTTTAAAAAAAAAACTAATCTCATTGTTTTAGTGTTTTAAACATTATGGATTTACGTTTGGTGTATGTGTTGAAAAGACATGCTGAAGTTGGTCCAAAATGAGGTAGCAGGACAGTCCATACGCGTGATTTCTGCCGGAATTAAAAAAATAATGAAGCTTGAACTTTTAAACCGGCAAAAGGTTTTAAGCTTCATTAACCTATCCATTTTGACCATAGCAAACATTAACATATTTGGTTAACTGGAAAAACACTGGAACTCAGTATCTCATGATCATGATCCAAACTCTGATACATCCTTGATCATCGGAACTGTCGGGGAACATTTCTGATCCTGATTGAACCCCTTAACCTCCCCCAGTTTTTTTTTTTTGATAAATCACTTAATCTATTTTGACTGGTAAACTAATTTTTCGAAGTTGAAAGAGGGGCTACCTGCATGTGAGTTGCTCTAATTCTTAGTCCATTTAATTCTTTGTAACTACAGTTTTCCTTTGTCAGGCTTCTTGGTTTACTTCTTAGCTTAGTATGAATCAGTTCTGTTATAAAATATTGCTTAATGTGTACCAGTAGCTTCCTATTTTGTCAGTCCTTGGCTATAGATCACATTGTGAATATGCGTCTCTGTAAATTAAGCTGTATAGTGATATATGGGGAACATTGTCAAGCATATGGAAGGACATTGTTGAATATGTGACCATCTCATCTAATAGTTTACTATTAGAGGAAGTACACCTTTATTTACATAATTATGTCTTCAACGTGCTCCTCATGTGCGGGCGTAATTCTTTTTCATGGGTTCAGCACATGAAAATCCTTTATTGATAATGGATGGCAACATCTACCTTCTCTGATACCATGTTGAATTGTGTGACCATCTCTTCTTAAAGCTTTAGCGGTTAGAGAGATCAATCTTTTATTCACCAGAACCTTGTTGAAGTAGTATTCTCCACTTGTTGTCCCAACTTGATGCTGAAAGACATAATGTTGGAACGAAGCCAATTCAGTCATTAGTAAAGCAGAAGTCAATGGGAATACTACTGTGAAGAAATTCAAATCTCGAGCTCGAGACGCAGCGCGGAGAAGGGGCCGGAACACCACACTTTCGTGTTTAGGGTGTTTCCTTAGACAGACTCTGTTTTTCCCTCTTATTATGAATTCCAAAATTTCCTTACTACCTCACTCAATCCCTGAGTATAATTTCCATGTTTTTTGGGGCCTTCCTGTTGTTTCCTCTCAGGAAATCAAAGGATCTCTTGATTTATGCTAATGAAGTAGACTTTGTACTGATACTCTAATGGTTGTGCGTCCTAATGTGCGTGTTTTATTTGTCATAAACTGCTCATGTACTGTGTATGGTGAGTATAGGAAAATCTATGCTTGTGGTAACATGTATACTAATTGCAGATCTGATTCACATACTTGTACTGTTTGGACAGGATATGCAGCATTTCCCTCGGATTCAAGTTCGACTAAAGATTCAGAAGAAGGAATCTAATGGTGGCAAGATTTTTACCTTGAACATTAGATTGGAAGATGCGAACACTCAGCGAAGAACAGCAAAAGCTTTTACCCCACGATATCCAAAGGTATTGAGCTTCTGCTTGATTTGTATCCTGGAGCTTCCCAAACACTTAACATTTTGGTCTTTTCAGGTAAAAGATGAAGCTTGGTGGTTAGTCCTTTGTAATACTTCGGCAAGTGAACTGTATGCTCTGAAGAGAGTGTCTTTCTCTGGTCGTTTGCAGATAAACATGGATTTACCATCCGCTCTGACCAATTTCCAGGTTCATATCCATTGATATAATATACGTACTTGTTTTGATATTCACTAAACCTGTTAGCTTCAGTACTCCTGTGAGCTGTTGCTTCCCCCTCTTCTAGTAGAATCAATGTCCCAGTAGCTTAGCAGTCACTTCCTTGTTATAATGGCCTTTGAGAAATTAAACACCTGCCCCCTACCCCCCCACACAAACCAAAAAGAAAAGTTGATAGCAGGTTAGCTATTAGGAGTTTGAGACCTGTTTGCCTTCTTTTTTTTGGGAGTCAAGATACAATCCTCCCACCTGCCTACCCCCAGAAAAGGGAAAAATAAACATGTCCCTTTTCTGTCGCCGCTAATAATAGATATAATTCTTCCTCAGTTGAGACATAATATTGGGTATTGTCAATTTCAGGGGATAAAGCTCATTCTAGTATCGGATTGTTATCTTGCGTTTGAGCAAGAATACTCGATTGAAGGATTGGCATAATATCGGACAAACTATAGCAACTCCATATGGGACTGAGGCACAGTTGTTGCTGCTGCTGCTGTTTTATAGAAACTCCAGATTGAAATGCAATGTTCCCATCAGTCATAAGAGGTATGCTAATGTCTTCTTAGAAATGAAACATTGTTGAGTATTGCTTTGTAATACCTTTTGAGCAATGGATCACCATCTTTCTTTTTTTTTTTTTTTTAAATTATCTTTATTTTTTTTTTTGGTTTTGTTTTTTGGTAATCAAAAAACTATGTACAGCTCAAAAAGTCAAAGTAAAAAAAAAGCAGGATTGGAACTAGACTTTTTCCCAAGGTAAAAATATCACGGGCTAGCCAGTTTTTGGACTGGTCATTCCAAAATAGCCAGCGTTTGCAAAATCATTGAAAAATAGCCACTATTTTGCAGAGACCAGTCCAGCATAATATATTGGTGGAGCACCTGGTGTATGAACTTCCCGCATATTATGTTGGAACTCCAACACGCGGAAAGTTTCAGCATAATATATTGGAGATTGGAGCATCCGTGTATGAACTTTCAGCATATTATGCTGGACCGGTATATTATACTGGAACTCCAGCATATTATGCTGGAGTATTTTTCGGATTTTGAACTGTGTTTTCGTTCAGATTTATCTTGACATGAAAAGTGGCTAAATTTCGATTATTTTTTAAACTATGGCTATTTTTGAATGACCACATGTAAATCTGACTATTTTTGAATTTCTCCCCTTCCGAGGTGCAGCTACTAGCCAACATTCTCCTAATCAGCTACTTCATTTTTGCTTTACATGTAGATGCAGGTAAACAAATATGCATCAAGATACTGTTGGAAGTCAAATGAATCCAAGAACTTTTCCACCACATCCTTTTGTTTTTTTTCCAATTACTGTCTAAAATAGTTAGTATGCAACAAAGTACACAAGTGAGTTTCAAGTACTGGATAACAGATCTATAGTAGGTCACAGAAGCCCTGGGGGAGTGTACATAAAATACTAGTCAAATACTAAGTCGGCAAATGACGGGAGAGATGCTGGATATATAAACGACGGGACTCGATATAAGCTGTTTTATTTCATGCGGATATCATATTATAGTCAGACATATCTACAACATCATATATATATATATAATAATCATTTATTATAAAAGTCAAATTTTTCTCGGATTTGGTATAAACAATGGGACTCGGTAGTTGTTTCCTCACCCATGAAAGTCATTGGTAATCTTCATGTACTTCATATGTCAGACTCCACACGCTTTAGTGTGATAGTGTGAGACCTAGCTCTTTATTTTGGTATTAATTAACTTCATCAGATTGCAAATTTTAAAGTCTTAGTTCTTTCTGATAAAGCTTTACATATTATCAAACTATCAATATTTACTTAAAAGAAAGAAATGTAAAATTCCAATGCTTATCCTAGAAGTCGAGGTACAAATTTGAAAGAACAGTTTCACCTCCCTCCCCAAAAGATAGGGAGAAAACAAAGCCAAGTTCGTTTCATAAACAAGGTTGAGTCACGACTTTAATGGAGTTGATCGAATTAATATTTATCTGCAGTTATCGTGATAATCATTTTGTTAATATAACAATACAAAATATCATACAATTTAAGTAAATGACAATGCAATTTTTATTTTATTTTAATTAACTACCTAATTTTCCTTCCATATATCACGAAAAACTTCGTTATGCGTTGTGCCAACCAAACCCTTCATATCCACCGGTGAGGTTCTTCACAACAAGTATCAAGGTCGTATTAAGGTCAAGTAGTGAAAAAGAATTATATGCTACCAACTTTTTCCTTGAAATTGAAATAATCTTTATCTATACTATATTAAAAATGGGAAGCCTTCAACTCAAAAGTTAATTTAACTTTTTACCCTTCTAAAACTTAAAGACCCTATTTTTTAAATTTAAAAAAGAAAAAGAAAAAGAAAAAGAAAAGATACCCAACAACCCAAATGAAAAGGCGCTACTAACAGGCTAAACGCACGGTTTTGAATTTCCTGACTTCACCACTACCTGAGGGTGCGGGCTTCTTGTATGATTAAATTCTTTGTTTTGATCAGAGCCATTATCAAAAGGCTTGGGACAGTAAGTGCTGCAACGGTTGGTGGAGAGTCCGAACAAGGATGGTTATTTACAATGTAGTTATCATAGTGAAAAGTATAAATCCTTTTTTATTAGATGGGCATAGTAAGGGGGAAAAAAGAGTTTTACAAGAGAGAATAACCAAGGAAATTGGATCTTGATTTCTACACTTGCTGAACAATGAAATTTTCTATAAAAAAAAAAAGAGGAGCTCGCAAACTTCTGGAGATTCGACATCTAACTAATGAATCAAGAAAAATGTGATGAAATTCGGGTTCTACTTTTCCAACTCTACTAATCATTGTCTAAATGAATTTCTATCCTTTTTGATGTTCGTGAAAAAAAAAACATCTTCATAAATGTTAAGGTAGATTTTTGTGATGATCTCCAAAAATGTGGTCATGCATGCTACTTTAGGAGTAACATGTTTTATGTGATTATAGTTTGTTATCCTTGCATAAAAATGGTTTACAAGGACCGTACCTATACCTGAAAGTTGTTATGACAATTTGAAATCTAGAAAAAATAGTTTCGTGGAATAAAGTTATGGATTTTGTATTGAGTCAATTTTCATTACCTTTGAGAATAATACTAAGTAAATTTAGTAACATAAGAGATAAAAAAGTAATTCCCCATTTGGTTCAAGTATCAAGTTAATTCAGAATGGCTGAAATTTTTTGCAGCATATATATTGATTTATAATGTTAATTTTAACTTCGATAAACAAGTCACCATATGGCGATCTACACTTGTACTTATTTGTTTCATATTTACTTAATTATTTGAGGTTTTCTTTTTAATAATATTCTAATTAATTAACAACACTGCATACTATAACACTCACGTGTCGAAAGATTAGTTATTATAAAAGTAGGAAGCTCAAAAGTTAAAAGTTAAACTACCAAATTGTCCTTCTAAATAACCTAAGTATTCCACCTATTTAATAATAATAATATTTTATATTATTATAAAAGTAGGAAGCGCAAAATTAAAAGTTGAATTACCAAATTGTCCTTCTAAATAACCTAAATATTCCACCTATTTAATAATAATAATATTCAAATAAATTAATATTTAAATTTGGTATGTCCTTCTCGAAAGGTTGTGCCCCTCTAATTTTGGGGGCTTTGGCATCCGTACCCACTTTTTGTGTCACGTTTTAACTTATATCCGCTTTGTAAAAAAAATTGCATCCGTACCCGCTTTTGCGCATTACTTCAGCATACGAGGCTGAAGTAGCAAAGGCAATCACGCAAAACTTCAGCATTCTAGTAGACGGGCCTGAAGTAGCTTGAGAACTTCAGCCCCGTATGCTGAAGTTTGTGTCTTTGTAACTGGGGAACTAACTTCAGCTCTAGAGTTGAAGTTTTTGTCTTTGTAACTGGAGAACTTCAGCTATAGTAAATGGGGAACTTCAGCTCTAGAGCTGAACTTTTTGTCTTTGTAACCGGGGAACTTCAGCATACGGGGCTGAAGTTCCCCAGTTACAAAGACAAAACTTCAGCATACGGGGCTGAACTTCCCCAGTTACAAAGATAAACTTCAGCTCTAGAGCTGAAGTTTCTGTCTTTGTAACTGGGGAACTTCAGCTCTAGAGCTGAAGTTTTGTCTTTGTAACTGGGGAACTTCAGCCCCGTATGCTGAAGTTTTTGTCTTTATAACTTGGGAACTTCAGCTCTAGAGCTGAAGTTTGTAACTCGGAAGAGCTGAAGTTTTATCTTTGTAACTGGGAAACTTCAAACCCGTATGCTGAAGTTTTATCTTTATAACTGGCGAACTTCAGTTCAACGAGGGAAAGGGAGCTGAAGTTATTTAAAACGCGGGTATAAGTTAAATGGGGGCGACCAAATAGGGTGCCCCGCGCGATTATGCCCTAATTTTGTAACACACCTTTTCAACTCTAGAATTGATTGTTTGTGGCTTCTAATGAAAAGCCCCATTTCTTGTATAGAAGTTTTTGTCTGCGGCATCCAATGGGTTGTGAAAAACCATTTTTCTTAACATTAATTAACTAAATATTCTTTGTTGATTAAAAAATATTACCAAATATTTTCGCTATTTACCGACTTTGATCATATGGCACTATTCAACTTTGCGTAGGATTTATGCGTGTAAGTCATTTTCTTTTGGTTCCAAATTTGATACAAAGATTAATTCCAAAATTACATCTCTTTGGTGTTTGGTTCAAGAACCAACTAATTGGTACATTAAATTTGATTTTTTTCCCATCATTTTTATCTCAATTAATTTCCCTTACTCTTTTTCTTTCCAATCTATTATATTCATATGATAAAAACTATCAATTCCTCATGCATTGACTTAGTTAATTTTGATTCCAAGTTTCAAATAAAACTGAAATTAATTTCCACATTATATTTTGAGATGTTTAATTTCAGAACCAACTAAGTTAGTGTCAGGGAGTTGTGGTCTTGAGGGGAAAGGAGGGAAATACATGTTTTTTGCTAATCTTCTTTTTTACCAAATAATATAGGCTTATCCACTAGAGAGAACGTAATGCTTTAGAATTTAATCACAATAAGATACAATACTGAAAGTTTACCTTGCTTACGAGACCATAACAGAAATCTCTCTATAAGCAATCACATGAAGACAAGATTAACGACAACTATATTCAAATTCATAAACCGAGTTATCATTCCAATATACATTTGTGAACTGGTGTTCGATATCCGCAAGGGTAAAGTACTCACTAACAAAGGTAACTTCATATCTAGGCTCGAATCTGAAACTTTGGTTAAAAATTAATATGCACTTATCATTCTACTATAACCCTTTATTGCACGAGCACTACTCATCTTTCATCTTTATTTTCTTTGTCTAACATTTACGTTGTGAAATCTCAAGTGAAAACTTCAGCAAGGTAACTATTCTTTCAGCGCCACTGAACTTGCTTTTCTCCGGATCGTACTCCGAATTATCATCTTATAAGAATGTTGTTGCACAAGACACAACTTTTATAGAATCATTGCAGGAAAGAAGGCTATTTAGGAAGTGAAAAATAACAGATATGTATAAACAATCAGAGGTTAAACTTGAAAGGAGGTTAATTGCAAAACTTGGTTTAGACAAATTACACAGCATAATGCAATGAAAAAGTTAGAGGTCATTTTAGGCTTGAGGCTAGAAACTCTTACTTTATTATTTAGTTTATTATTGTTCGACACTGCATACTACACTACTGACATTCACGTGCAAAGCACGTGTCGAGAAACTAGTAATAGTAATAAGTGCACGACATGAAGTTGAAGGTTCCGTTCTTGAAACATAAAAGTAGAAAAGAAAAGACACTTAGAATGTTTTATATTGGAGTTATCTTTTATTTTTCTTATATACAAGTGTACAACTATAACTTAGAAAAGACCTAAAGGTTAGCAAGCGTGACATACACACTGCATCATTGCTTCTTTCTCAATCTTCATTTATAAGGAAATGAATTTTTGATTTTGCAACATCCGAGCCATTTTTATGTCTTTTACAACTTCCGTATTGACTATTCCAATACGTCTATGATTATGCAAGAACATTCTCACGACATCCAACTAGCTTGACTAATGATGGATTTTGGAATTTTGGACAGATGACATACTGTGATCGCGTGTATAGTACATGAATAGAACTAGAAAGTTTATAGCACACGAAAATTTGAGAATCGTCCTAAATTCCTAATTTATGACCCTAAAACATAAAAAAATGAGTAACAGTCATGGAAAAGCGATGATTATTGTCAATTAGGTTATTTTTTATAGGCTCGCAAAATTTTAGGAGATTCGGGGCTGGTTGTCCTTCATGGAGATGGTGTGGACTTTAGCACATGAAAATCTGGGAGTCATCCTGAATTCCTCTTTTATAGCCCTAAATGCCAAAAAATGAGAAATAGTCATGGAGAAGTGATGCAAATTCTTCATTAGGTTGATTTTAGATGTGCCCGCAAAATTTCAGGAGATTTGGATTCGGTCGCTCGCATTCATGCAGATGGCGTGGATTATAGCATACGAAAATCTGAGAATCGTCATGAATTTCTATTTTATGGCCCTAAAATGGCAAAAAACAAGGAATGTTCATGGCAAAACAATGATTATTGTTCATTAGGTCATTTTTATGGGCCCGTAAATTTTTTGCAAATTCGGGGCCGGTCGCTCGAATTCATGCAGATTGCATGGAGCATACGAAAATATGAAAATCGTCATAAATTCCTATTTCATGGCCCTAAAACGCCAAAAAAGAGGAAGGGGCATGGCGAAGCGATGACTATTGTTCATTAGGTTATTTTTATGGACCCGCATAATTTTAGGAGATTGAGGACCGATCGTCCAAATTCATGGAGATGGCATGGACTGTAGCACACGAAAATCTGGAATCGTCTTGCATTCCTTTTTTATTTCCGTAAACGCCAAAAATCGAAGAATGGTCATGGCAAAGTGATGACTATTGTTCATTAGGTCATTTTTTATGGGCCCGCATAATTTTAGGAGATTCGTTGTCAGTCGCCCGAATTCAGCCAGGTAATGTGGACTATAGCACAAAAAAATCGGATAATCGCGTCATCCTTCAGGGAAAAGGGGAATGCCCTTAAATATACTGCATTTTTTGATACTCTATTGTATTGGAAGGTGTTCATGATTTCCTCAAATCCATCAAGTGAGTGTTAGGATCTTCATTCACCTTCCTCTGAAGACATAGTTGTTCTGAATGGTTTGAAGCAAGCCTTGCTTCAACTCGAATTTATTAGTTTCTACTGGCGGAGGTCTGACGCTGGACAGTCTCTGACTGTAGACTGGACTAGCATAATCACACAATGCTATACAAGGCCTGGGTACCGCATTCTCGAACTAGCCTTCAACCAACAGTCGATTTAGATTGAATCTTTGACCCCCCATCATCGTCGACGGTCTCAACAGTAGCTCTACAGGCTGCCTCAACTGCTATCTAAGCAACTTCTTGTCTATGTTATGCTTCCTCTCTTGCAGCTAAACTACTTCGTCCTAACTGTATTTATCCATGTGTTTTAGGCTTGAAGGTTGCCCCAAAAGTTTTCTGGTGAGTTCTTTCTCTTTCCTCAACTTTCGCACTCTTTTTTACCTCTGGATTGTATGGAATCAATTCCGTTGAAGAAGATCGAGTCATATACCAAAGGAGTCAAATTATTGCCTGCACATAGAAGAAGAAACCCGTGAAGAATAAAATAAATTTAAATAAAATAAAATAAAGATTGTTGAATTAGCACCCAAAAACTAATTTGAACATTATTGATTGCCAATCTCCGACTACGTCGCCAAAATTTGACAAGCGCAAAACACAACATAAAATTGATACTCGCTAGCCAAAAATAGTATAATATTATTATCGCCACCACATGGATTGAAACACTGTTCGAGTAGTTTTTGGGTTAATTGCTATTCAGGAGGATCAACACTTGAGTTAACACATTATGAATAAAGTTTAACTACAAAAATAAAACAATTGACACTTGACAATAAGGAATTACAGAATCGCAAAGTTGGTTTCTTATTACTGTGAGTAATAAGGGATTGACATGATAGGAGAAAGATAACTATTTGAGATTTAACTTTAATTTAATTCACTCTAATGTTCTAATGTTCTAATGATTCTCATGAATTCACTCAATGATTAGTTCAACGTGTAGTCAAGACTCCTATCTCGATTTAATCTTAACTCTTGGAGATGAACTAATATAAGCACTATGAAGTATGCAAGCATGCGTTGATGGATTGGTCCTTAGGAAATTGTCTCTCGAAGATTCTCCTAACTTTATTTAATCACAATTAAACAAGCTCTTTTGGTTACTTAAGAGAATCAATGAATTAAATAAAAAAAATGATGCAATGATAATCACCAAGATATTCCTCTTTCGATTAAATAAACTGATGAATAAAGTTGCAACAATTCAAAACTCCTTAAACGAATTAAAGCAAGAATTAGAATTATACACAAATAGTTATCAAACACCATATCCGTCAAACCCTAAGGGGAATTACTCCATAATCATGAAGGAAGTCATCACAATTATAATTAAAGAATAATAAAGCATCAGTCTAATTTTACAATCCAAACTCTCGTATTGAATTGATATAAAGATGATGCAATACCGTGTCTTGGAGCCTCTAATGCTCTCCTAAAGGTTCCAAGGTCAAAAGTCCCTTCAAAAATGTGTTTGCAGTGTATTTATACCATGCAGGAACGAACCCGGATGAAACTACCCTTTTAGAGCCGAAGTGGGAGAAACAACAAAATTTTTACACTTCATGCGTCGGAAAGTGCTACGCAGGGTGCGTAACAATAGTGCAATTTTTTCAGTTTCGAACTCTCTGAATTTAGCTTGTCTAACAAAATTTTGTACTGATGCTACGCATTATGCCACGCACTATGCCTAGCATTAGTGTATTTTTTTGTCAGGCAAAAAAACTACAAGTCTCTAAACTTCTCAAATTTCTAACGCACATTGCACTGATGCGTCGTAATTTGCAACACATATTGGTGCGAAGCATTAGTACTGTCATGGGAGGATTTCCAGCCATGCCCCATGACCCCTTGGACGCGCCCCGTGGTGTCCTAGCAAGCCCCCCAACGCCTAGCGCCACGGACGGCCCCGTGATCTTGGCTGCGCCAAGTGACAAGCGCGCATGTGCCTCTGTCGCCCCACCGATACCCCTCGCTAGCGCCCAGCCGCAAGCAGCTGCCAACAGCGCCGCACGCGCAGACCATGCTGCACGCGCAAATCGTGATGCCAAAGACAAAGTTGCTGACAACGAACTTGTTTCTACATTGTAGGAAACTAAGTCCTTTTCATTATAAATATAGAGTAGTTTTATTCCATGTAATTTCATTATGTTCCTCAAGCTTAGTTAGGTCAAGTCTTGTAGCTTTGGTTTATTTTTTTTAAGCATTATTAGGGGGGATCAAGCAATCAAAACTTTCAAGTAAGCAATTCTCTGTACTGGTGTCTCTCCCCCTTGACACTGTGTTGCCTTCTTTTGTAATAGTTTTCATTTATGCAATCAAGATTTCTTTCAATTCTCTTTACTGTTCTCTCAATTGTTCTTGACATCGGTTTTCCTGTACGAAACTGACAATCTCGTCTAGCGTACGGAGGGGAACTCAGTTGGCGGACAGCAACTGCACTGACATCAGTTGCTTAGCCTCACGACGCCCTTCCGAGGAATCACAGAAAGGCGCCGAGTAACAGTTGGTATTAGAGCCTAGGCTCGACATCGAACGGGAGAACGCATTTCCATTACCACCATTTCTGCCCATGGTGAATCATGGGAACCGCATTGCGGCCCTTGAAGAGACGGTTGAAGTATTACGACCCATTGTAAATACGGTGCGTGAACTACAAACCAGCCTAGTGCAAAGGTTGGACGACCTGGACCGCAGAATGATCCAGGCTGAAGTTGACATAGAAAACATCAGTCGCGGCTCTGAAGGAGATCGGCAAATGGCAGCTACTGAGGCAGCCAAAATTTTTGGTAAATTCGAGGACCTCCGACAGGAGCGTACCGAGGATTTAGCCTGCAGGGCACAACAGGCAGACATGGTGACTGCCATGCATCAAACTATAGACAACTTGACAGGCTAGCTCAATGTTGTTAATGCTTCTCTACAAGGCTTGCTTCGAGGAGGTGGAAATCAAATCAGGGGTTCTGTGAACCTTGCCCCCATGGCACAAAAACTTAAAATTCCTAAGCCAAAGCCATACAGTGGAGCTTGGAATGCTAAAGAAGTGGAGAAATTTCATCTTCGACATCGGGCAGTACTTTGATGCCGTGGAAGGCCTAGAAGAAGCCAAGAAGGTAGCAACTGCTGCCATGTATCTTCAGGTTGATGCTAAGCTCTGGTGGCGAGTGAAGTACGAAGCCATCAGGGCCGGTGAAGATGCTTTGGAGACATGGGAAGAACTGAAAGCAGCCATACGCCTACAGTTCTTCCCCGAGACTGTTGAGTACAATGCAAGAAAAAAACTACGGGAGCTCCGACAAACCAGATCAGTGCGGGACTACGTGCGAGAATTCTCCTCATGCTAAACATCCATGACATGGGGGACAAAGACAAGCTCTTCACATTCCTGGAATGGTTGAAACCTTATGCCTGCATGGAGCTGCAAAAACAACGGGTAGATACCCTACCCAAGGCGATCCAAACAACGGAATGCCTTGGGGAATATCAAGTGGAAACTCGAAAGGATAGGCCTCAACCGCCTGTCCGAGCGGGATACAAAGGAGGCCAACCTAACAATGGTGGCCCTAGCAGAAGTGGGGGAGATCGGAGTGCACCCAAACCTAAGGCTCCTTCCTCAGGTAGAAACAATGTTTCATCAAACAACAACGATCGGGGGAGAAAGCCTCCCTCAGGATGATGTCATTGTGGTGGGCCACATTGGAATAACGAATGTCCACATGCACAGATGAACACACATCAATCTTATGACGATGGGACGGATGATGAAATAGACGATGCGGAGCATACCGAACCAATCAGTGCCTTCAATGCAATTGTGGGTTCTATTTCTGAGGCATTAGCGGGAACCAGTGCTGGTATCATAAGAAGAAGGACCCCTGCCCAATCCCCAAGAAAGGGAAAAATAAGACGAATGAAGGGACTCCTCCTAAACAAGAGAGGACCTTGATGTTCGTTGAACTGAAGGTAAATGGCAAGCCCATTAGGGCGATGATAGATACAGGTGCTACCCATAACTACTTGGCCTCCACGCAGGTGGAGCGCCTTGGCATAGTTGTAGGAAAGGGCAGAGGTCATGTCAAGGCTATCAACTCACCTCCTCAGCCATTGGGTGGAATAGACAAAGAAGTACCAGTGAAGATGGGTCCTTATGAAGTAAAGTTCAACTTGCGTGTGGTGATCATAGATGACTTCGAGTTGATAGTTGGGATGGAATTCTTGAGGGAAACCAACACCATGCCCGTATAATATGTGAAGATGCTTCTGATGATGGGGGAAAATGGGGCCAAGCCCTGTATTATCCTGTGCATGCCTATGAAAATGGCCGCTGAGAACATTTCGGCCTTGCAGCTGAAGAAGGGAGTCAAAAGACATGAACCTACGTTCCTGGCTACCCTATGCATTGAAGAGGTATAACGCTCATCGGGTCCCATTCCTACACCCGTAAAGGAGCTACTACTGGAATTTGAAGACGTCATGCCACAGGAGATGCCAAAGCGATTTCCGCCTAAGCGTACTGTGGACCATGAGATTGAGTTAGTACCGAGTGCGAAGTCACCTGCCCGGGCACCTTATAGAATGTCACAACCCGAACTCACCGAGCTTCGGAAACAATTGACGAAGATGCTAGACACAGGGATCATTGTATCCTCCAAGTCCCCATATGGGTCCCCATGTGCTTTTCAAAAAGAAACATGATGGAAGTCTACGACTCTGTGTGGATTATCGGGCTTTAAATAAAATCACTGTGAAGAACAAGTATCTTATTCCTCTCATGGCAGACTTGTTCGATAGATTGGGGTGTGCAACAGTGTTCACAAAAATTGACCTGAAGACAGGGTATTGGCAAGTTCGGATTGCTGAGGGCGATGAACACAAGACGACCTGTGTGACAAGATATAGGTCGTTTGACTTACTAGTTATGTCATTTGGCTTGACTAATGCTCTAGATACATTTTGCACCCTGATGAACCAAGTCTTTCAAGAGTATATTGACGAATTCGTGGTGGTCTATTTGGATGACATTGTGGTTTATAGCCAAACACTGGAAGAACACCTGGAGCATTTGCGAAAGGTTCTAGCCCGGTTGCGGGAGCATGAATTATACGCAAAGCTATCCAAGTGCTCCTTTGCAAAAAAACAGATCGACTTTCTCGGACATGTCATTAAGGAAGGGCGGGTCAAGATAGACCAGCAAAAGATCCAAGCCATCACAGATTGGCCACCACCCAAGGATATCCATGCCTTGAGGGCGTTCCTTGGCCTATGCAATTTCTATCGGAGATTTGAAAAGAATTACTCCCTTATCGCAGTGCCATTGAAAGAACTCCTCAAGAAGGTCACACCTTGGGATTGGGGTCCTAGACGAGCGAAAGACCTTTAACGCATTAAAAGCGACTATGTCTAGTAGCCCCGTCTTGGCCCTTCCTGATTTGGCCAAGCCATTCGAGGTACAAACAGATGCTTCTGACTATGCTCTTGGTTGGGTCTTTCTAAGAGACGGGCATCCCGTAGCATACTAGAGCCGGAAGCTGAAGGATGCAGAGCGACGCTATGCCGCCCATGAGAAAGAACTACTGGTTGTCGTTCATTGCTTACGCCTTTGGAGGCATTATCTGTTGGTATCCCCATTCATGGTCAAGACAAACAACACAGTTGTTCGTCATTTCATGACCCAGCCGAAGCTGAATGGCCGACAAGCCCGATGGCAGGAACTCCTAGCAGAATTTCACTTCAACCTGGAGTACCGAAGTGGGAAGACTAATCATGTTGCTGATGCGCTCAATCGGGGATCTGACCTAGCATCAGTGTGCCTACTCGCCACCCTAAGGGGGAGTGAAGTAGCTACCACCATAAAAGACCAGATACATGATCTACTCATCAAGGATCCTGCTGCACAGTATTTGGTTGATCCAGTAGGACAGGGCAAACCTCGCCAGTTCTACATGGAGGATGGGTTCCTGAAGGTAAAAGGGAACCGACTATATGTTCCTAAAGGAGGAGATCATAGAAGAACCCTTCAGGCCGAATGTCATGACACTCTGTGGGTAGGCCATCCTGCCGAAGAACGCACCATGGCCTCACTTCGCCGTGCATATTATTAGCCTCAAATGGCCGATGACGTCGCTCAGTATGTGAGGACTTGTCTAGTATGCCAGAAGGACAAGTCCGATCACTTTACACAAGTGAGACTCTTAGAACCACTAGTTGTTCCAAAGAGACCTTGGGAAAGCGTGTCTCTAGATTTCATCACCGGATTTTCCAAGGTCGGAGAGCTCACAATTATCTTGGTTGTGGTGGATCGGTTTTCCAAGTATGCCACCTTTATTGTAGCACCTCAATATATATTAGTAGAAGATACAACTCGACTCTTTTTCTTGCATGTCGTCAAATATTGGGGCCTACCCAAAGACATCGTTAGTGATCGCGATTCAGGCTTCACTAGCAACTTTTGGACCCAACTATTTAAGTGCCTCGGATCAAAATTGAGTCATAACTCAAGTTTTCATCCGCAATCGGATGGCTAGACGGAGTGGTTTAATGGTATGTTGGAGGAATATCTCTGCCACTTTGTTACCGGATCGCAAAATAATTGGGTGAAGCTTCTGGATGCTGCTCAACTGTGTTTCAATTCACAAAAGAGCTCTAGTACAAATAAAAGCACTTTTGAAATTGTTACGGGACAACAAATGCTACTCCCACACACCGTGAATGCACCAAACATGTCAAAATCTCCTCGTTCTGCTAGCTTCTCAAAAGAATGGAAGCAAAATTTGGAGATAGTGCGGAGCTATCTTATCAAAGCCCAAAAGCGGATGAAGAGGCATGCTGATCAGAATCTTCGCTTTGTTGAATACCAGTAGGAGACAAAGTGATGGTCAAAATCCCAAAGAGGTACTTGTTTGCAGGGGTCCATGACCCTCACCCATTGAAAAAATATATTGGACCTTTGTCCATTGAAAGGCGCATTGGGAAGGTTGCACACCGGGTGGATACCCCAGCTTGGTGGAAAATCCATCCCGTCATCCATGTCAGTCTTATGAATCTTTTTAGGGAAGACACGGAGGATACTTTACGGAGCCAACTCACAATAACCAGTATTCGAGACCCCAATTCAACTGGGAAAAGGCGTGCCGAAGCTATTCTTGACGATCGGGTTATTCATGCCTTAAGGAAGGATAACCGAGAGTTCTTGGTGAAATGGCAAGGGTGTGATGCAGAGGAGAATACTTGGGAGAGGGGAACAAACCTCAAAGACTATAAGAGCCTAATTGAAGATTATTTTGCAAGTAAGGCGCCAAGGACGTCGCCAACTCAGGTGGGGGAGAATGTCATGGGTGGTTTTCCAGCCACACGCCATGACCCCTTGGACGCACCCCGTGGCGTCCTAGCAAGCCTCCCAATGCCTAGCTCCACGGACGGCCCCGTGGTCTTGGCTGCGCCAAGTGACAAGCGCACATGTGCCTCTGTCGCCCCACCGATATCCCTCGCTAGCGCGCAGCCGCAAGCAACTGCCAACAGCGTCGCCCGCGCAGATCGTGATGCCAAAGACAAAGTGCTGACAACGGACTTGTTTCTACCTTGTAATAAACTAAGTCCTTTTCATTGTAAATATAGAGTAGTTTTATTCCATATATTAGAGTAGTTTTATTCCATGTATTTTCATTATGTTCCTCTAGCTTAGCTAGGTCAAGTTTTGTAGCTTTGGTTTATTTTTTTTAAGAATTATTAGGAGGGATCAAGCAGTCAAAACTTTCTAGCAAGCAATTCTCTGTACTGGTGTCTCCCCCCCTCGACACCGCATTGCCTTCTTTTGTAATAGCTTTAATTTATGCATTCAAGCTTTCTTTAAATTCTCTTTATTGTTCTCTCAATTATTCTTGACATCGGTTTTTCCATACGGCACTGACAATCTCGTCTAGCGTACGGAGGGGACCTCAGTTGGCGGAAAACAGCTGCACTGACATCAGTTGCTTAGACTTACATCGCCCTTCCAAGGAATTTCAGGAAGGCACCACGTAACAGTACTAATGTCATAACCCTTGTGCTTTCTTCCAACTTTCGTATGCAATTTCGGTTCACGAGCCCCAGACCGATCCAGGTTTAATTCCTTGGCTTTTACTTAGACTTCAAAGCTCTATATTAATTCTATTTAGCTCAAATTTATCTTTTTAACTCGGAATCATCTCCTACAAAGCATAAAATACGTAATAAGTTCAAATCACTATTATTTAAGCTCAAACACTCTCAAAGTGAAGTAATTAGAGTGCAGAATGCGGCTAAAATATGTGTTCCTAGACTACTATAAACGGTCATGGCAAAGCGATGACTATTGTTCATTAGGAAATCTTTTATGGGCTCGCAATATATTAGGAGACTCGGGGCCGGTCGTCCGAATTCATGCAGATGGCATGTACTATAAAACACGAAAATTTGAAAATTGTCATAAAACTTGTTTTATGGCCCTAAAATGCCAAAACGATGAACTGTCATGGCGAAACGATGACTATTGTTCATTAAGTCTTGTTTTGATGAGCCCGCAAAATTTTAGGAGATTCAAAGTCAGTCACCCAAATTCATGCAGATGGCATGGACTATAGCATATGAAAATCTGGGAATCGTCCTACAGTCCTTTTTATGGTCATAAAACGATAAAAATGAGGAACAATCATTGAAAAGCAATGACTATTATTCTTAGCACCTTTTTTATGTGCCCCTAAAATTTTAGGAGATTCGGAGTCGGTCGCCCGAATTCATACAGATGACGTGGACTATAGCACACGAAACTCAGAGGATCATCCTGAATTCTTATAAAATGACAAAAATGAGGAACGGTCATGGCGATACAATGACTATTGTTAATTAGGGCATTTTAATGGGTCCACAAAATTTTAGGAGATTCGGAGTCCGTGGCCCGAATTCATGCAAATGGCGTGGACTATAGCACACTAAAATCTAAGAATCGTTCTGAATTTCAATTTTGTAGCCCTAAAATGTCAAAAATTGAGGAATGGTCATAGCAAAGTGATAACCAATTTCCATTAGGTTATTTTTCATGGGCCCATAAAGTTTAGGAGATCCGGGGTCGATCGCCTAAATTCAGAGAGATGTCATGGACTATAGCACACGAAAATCTAGGAATCGTCCTACATTCCTGTTTTATGGTCCTAAAACGCCAAAAAAACAGTTATGGCGTAGCAATGACTATTGTTCTTTAGGTTATTTTTATGGGCTTATAATATTTTAGGAGATTCGTGGTTGGTCACCTAAATTCAAGAAGATGGCATGGACTAATAGCATATGAAAATATAGGAATCGTCTTGAATTCCTGATTTATAGGCCTAAAATGCCAAAAAATGAGGAAGGGTTATGGCGAAGTGATAACTATTGTTCATTAGGTCGTTTTTATGGGCCTGCAAATTTTAGGAGATTTAAGGTCGGTCCCCCGAATTCAGGTGCGGACTATTGCACACGAAAATCTGGAAATTTCCTTAAATTTTTATTTTATGGCCCTAAAACGCCAAAAACAAGGAACGGTCATGGCAAAGCGAAGAGTATTGTTTATTACATTATTTTTTATTGGACTGCAATATTTTAGGAGATTCGGGGTTGGTCGCTAGAATTCAAGCATATGGCGTGGACCATAGCATATAAAAATTTGGGAATTGCTTGAATTTCTATTTTATGGCCCTAAAACGCCCAAAAATGAGGAACGGTCTTGGAGAAGCGATGATTATTTTTCATAAAGTATTTTTTTACGGGCCCATAAAATTTAGGAAGTTTTGGTTCGGTGGCCTGAATTCATGAAGTATGTGTGGTCTATAGCACACGAAAATCTAAAAATCGTCCTAAATTCCTATTTTATGACCCTAAAATGCAAAAAATGAGAAACAATCATAGCGAAGTGATAACTAGTGTTCATTAGGCCATTTTCATGGGCCCGCAAAACTTTAGGAAACTCGGGGCCGCTCTCCTGAATTTTTGCAGATGGCGTGGACTTTCACACACGAAGATCTGAGAATCGTCCTGAATCCCTATTTTATGACCCTAAAATGACAAAAATGAGGAACGGTCATGGTGAAGCGATGACTATTATTCATAAGGTCATCTTTTATGGGCCTGCAAAATTTTAGGAGATTCGGCGGTTGCCCGAATTCATAGAGATGGTGTGGAATATATCACACAAAAATCTGGAAATCATCCAGAATTCCTACGGTATGGCCCTAAAACACCAAAACTGAAGGACGGTCATGGAGAAGCGATGACTTGTTCATCAGGTTATTTGTTATGGGCTCGCAAAATTTTTGGAGATTCGGAGTCGGTCGCCTAAATTCATGCAGATGGTGTGGACTATAGCACACGAAAATTAGGGGATCGTATTGAATTCCCTTTTTATGGCGCTAAAACGCCCAAAAATGAGGAACATTCATGGTGAAGTGAAGAGTATTGTTCATTAAGTCATTTTTTATGGACCAGCAAAATTATAAAAAAATCAGGTTCGGTCGCCCGAATTCATGGAAATAGCATGGACTATAGCACACGAAAATCTGACAATCGTCCTGCATTCGTATTTTATAGACATAAAATGCCAAAAATGAGGAACGGCCATGGCGAAGCAATGAATATTTTTCATTAGATCATAATTTTATATGACTGCAAAATTTTAGGAGATTTAGGGTTGGTCCCACAAATTCATGCAGATGGCATGGACTATAGCACACGAAAATTAGAGAATTGCCAAAAATTCTATTTTATGTCCGTAAAATGTGAGGAATATTCATGGTGTAACGATGGCTATTGATCATTAAGTTATTTTTTATGGGCCCAAAATTTTTTAGGAAATTCAGGACTAGTCGCCCGAATTCATACAGATGGAGTGGACTAAAGTACACGAAAATTTGGGATTCATCTTGAATCCTGTTTTATGGTCCTAATACGCCCAAAAATGAGGAATGTTCACGGCGAACCGATAACTATTGCTTATTAGGTTATTTTTATGGGTGCACAAAATTTTAGAAGATTCAGGTCTGGTGGCCCTTATTCGTGGAGATGGCATGGACTATAGCATACCAAAATCTGGAAATCGTCTTGAATTCCTATTTTATGGTCGTAAAACATGAAAAACGAGGAAAGGTCATGGCGAAGCGATGACTATTGTTCATTAGGTCACTTTTTATGGGCCCGCAAAATTTTAGGGGATTCAAGGCCGATCGCCCGAATTCATGTTGGTGGCGTGAATTATAATGCACGAAAAATCAGGGAATCGTTCTGAATTCCAATTTTATGGCCCTAAAATGCCAAAAAATGAGGAACAATCATGGCGAAAAAATAACTATTGTTTATTAGGTTTTATGGGCCCACAAAATTTAAGAAAATTCGGGACCGCTTGCCCGAATTTATGCACATGGCGTGGACTATCGCACAAAAAAATCTGAGAATCGTCCGGAATTTCTATTTTATGGCCATCAAACGCCAAAAATTAGGACCGGTCATGGAGAAATGATGACTATCGATCATTAGGTTGTATTTTATGGGCTCGTAAAATATTAGGCGCTTTGGAACCGGTCGCCTGAATTCATGTAGATGGCGTGTACTATATAGCACACAAAATTCTGGGAATCATGCTGAATTCCTATTTTATGGCCTAAAACGCCAAAAAAATGATGAACGATCATGGTGAAGCGATAACTATTATTCATTAGGTAATTTTTTTATGAGCCTGCAAAAGTTTAGGAAAGTCGAGGCCGCTCGCCCGAATTTATGCAGATGGCATGGAATATAACTCATGAAAATATGAGAATTGTCTTGAATTCCTAGTTTATGGCCCTAAAACGACACAAAATGAGGAGCAGTCATGCCGAAGCGATGACTATTATTTATTATATCATTTTTATGGATCCGAAAAATTTAGGAGATTCAAGTTCAGTCGCCTGAATTCAGGAGATGGCGTGGACTATAGCGCACGAAAATCTGAGAATTGTTCTGAATCCTATTCGATGGCCCTACAATGCCAAAAAGTGATGAACGGTCATAGCGAAGAAATGACTATTTTTCATTAGATCATTTTTTATGGGCCCAAAATTTTTAGGAGATTCGGGGCGTCGCCCTAATTTATGCACATGACGTGGACTATTGTCACGACCCACTTTTCCCCTCCGAGATTAGGTAAACCTATTAACATTAAAATAATCCGAAAGTAAAGAATAATAAGAACCAACTAAGCTTCAAAATTATTGTATAAAGGTAAAAATGTCGCTCGGCATATACAAGTAAACCAGTTTACCAATTATATGCAACACTTTCCAAAACCCCGAACCATAAATCACAAGTTCTACGAAAACTATCTACAGTCTGCTATACAAGAGTCTAAGCAGTACAGGAGGGAAGAACAAATAAATATAGAGGGAGACTCCGAGGATCTGCAGACGCGTGCAGATATACCTTGAAGACTCTGGTGGCTGTTGCTGGCTAATACTAAGGCGGATGTGAGGTACCTGGATCTGCACATGAAAACATGTGCAAGAAGGGCGTGAGTACACCATAATGGTACATAGTAAGTGCCAAGCCTAACCTCAATCGAGTAGTGACGAGGTCAGGTCAGGGACTTACCGGTATAAATATAATGTACGAAAGAAGTAAGAGATATATATAGTACAGTAAAATAATTATAGAATCTACAGTAAAATAGAAGTCAAAGAAAGCCCTCAGCTCAGAACAAAGGAATAACAACAGGGGAATCTCCCGGAATACGTCTGTAGTCCCAAAGTAAATATGCAGTACAAGGGAATCTCCCGGAATACGTCCGTAGTCCCAAAATAAATATGCAGTGTTGGGGGATCTCCCGGAATACGTCTGTAGTCCCAAAGTAAATATGCAGTACAAGGGAATCTCCCGGAATACGTCCGTAGTCCCAAAATAAATATGCAGTGTTGGGGGATCTCCCGGAATACGTCTGTAGTCCCAAAGTAAATACACAATACAGGGGGGTCTCCCGGAATACGTTCGTAGTCCCAAAATAAATATGCAATACAGGGGAATCTCCTGGAATATGTCTATAGTCCCAAAATAAATATGCAATACAGGGGGATCTCCCGGAATACGCCCGTAGTCCCAAAGTAAATATGCATCTCAACCAATGACACAACAGTTAAAGCAACAAAATTTACAATTTAGGCCAAGTGCAACTAAGGAAAAAAGACAGGAGTTTCAGTAAACATGTTGCACAGAATTTCAAGTAGACAGTTAAAATACGTAGGCATGATTTTCTAACCTAAATAAGGTAATTACACATATTAGTGTAGTTCAAAAAAGGAAAAATAGTTTATGATTTAGTGAAAAATGCAGTTTTAAACAATAGACCATGTACGTACTCGTCATCTCACGTACACAGTGCTCATATATCAAACAGTACAAAAATCCTAAGGGAAAGTTCTCCCACACAAGGTTAGGCAAGCCACTTACCTCGAACCACGCTCAAATCAATCTGAAACCACGCTCTTGCCACGAGTATGCAACTTAGAATAGCACAAATCTAATCAAATCAATTACATAATGTAAATACAACTACAAGTAACTATTTTAGCTAATAAATTCGAAGTTAAGACAAGAAAATAGGAAAATGCCTAAAAAGCCTCCCCGGGTCCACGACTCAGAATCGGGTAAAAGTTACCAATTTAGAACACTCATTCACTCACGAAATCACTCGCACAAAAATCATCTAAATCCGATGTCTAAAACCCGTTCAAAACTCATAAATTCGATTGGGGAACTTTTTCCCCCATTTTCCCAACTTTTCCATCCAAATCCGAAATTAAACGGAGAAAACGAATATAGATTAATGAAATAAGACCAAAAATAAGTTAGGAATTGTTACCCCAAAGTTCCCTCTGAAAATCCCTCAAGAAATCGCCTTCTCCCAAGCTCAAAAATCAAATTTGTGTGAAATGAACGTAAACACTCGATTCTACCCCTTTTCTGCCCAGTGATCTTCGCAACTGCGTGCCTTGGGTCGCCCCTACGACACTGCAAATGCACAAAATCCCTCGCAGGTGCGAAAACCACTAAAGGGGGTTGGGTCCGCATCTATGGTAAGGGGGCCGCACATGCACATGCGCGTGCGCGCCTGCGGAGCACTTTCCACGCCTGCGATTCCTTTTCGCGTATGTGGGCATCGCAGATGCTGCTCATTCCTCGCACTTGGGACCCCTGATCAAGCCTTCCATTTCTTCATCTGCGCCTTGTCCTTCGCACGTGCGAGTCCGCACATGCGATCTCCCCTGCGCAGGTGCGAGACACCAGACACCATATTTTCTTCAGCAATCTCCTAAGTCCAAATTTCATCCGACAAGCATCTGAAACATACCCGAAGCCCCTGGTACCTCAACCAAACATACCAACTAATACTAAAACAACATACGAACTTAGTCGAGCCTTCAAACCACATTGAACAACATCAAAAACATGAATTATGCACGGATTCAAGCGTAAGGAACTTGAATTTTTCCAAATTCTACAAACAGCGCCGAAACATATCAACCTTGTCAGAATGACTCCAAATTTTACACACAAGTCAAGAATGAAACTACAAACCTACTCCCACTTCCGAAATTCCATTCCGGTCTTGATATCAAAATTTTCACTGACGACCAAAATCGCCAAAAATCCAACTTTCACCAATTCAAACCTAAATCTACTATGGACCTCCAAAACACATTCCTGACGTGCTCCTAAGTCCAAAATAACCTAACGGAGCTAACGGAACCATCAAAATTCAAATACGAGGTCGTTACACACAAGTCGACATCTGATCAACTTTTCCAACTTAAACTCCCAAATAAGAGACTAAGTGTCTCAATTCGTTTCAAAAACTCAACACAAACCCTCTTGGCAACCAAAATAGAATAATAAGATATGAGGAAAGCAGTTAATGGGGGATCGTGGATCTAACTCTCAAAACGATCGGCCAGGTCGTTACAACTATAACACATGAAAATCTAAGAATCGTTCTGAATTCAAGTTTTATGGCCCTAAAACGCCAAAAATAAGAACGGCCATAGAGAAGAGATGACTATTATTCATTACATAGTATTTATGTGCCTTCAAGGTCGTTCGCTCGAATTCATGCAAATGGCGTAGACTATATCATATGAAAATATGGGAATCATCCTGAATTCCTATTTTATGGCTCTAAAACGCCAAAAATGAGGAATGGTCATGGAGAATCGATGACTATTGTTCAATAGGTCATTTATTATGGGCCAGTGAATTTTTAGAAGATTCATAGCCGGTTTCTCGAATCTAAGCAGGTGGCATGTATTATAGCACACAAAAATCTGAGAATCGTCTTGAATTCTTATTTTATAGTCTTAAAATGCCAAAAAATGAGGAACGATCATGGAGAAGCAATGAATGTTGTTCATTAGGTCATTTTTATAGGCCCGCAAAGTTTTAGGAGATTCGTGGCCGGTCACCTGAATTCATGGGATTGGCGTGGACTATTGCACTGGATTATCATAGAATCGTTTTGAATTCCAATTTTAAGGCCCTAAAATGCCAAAAAAATGAGGAACAGCTAAGGGAAAGTGATGGCTATTATTCATGGAAATTTTACCTCCTATAGAAAATCATTACACCTTATTTATTATAAATCAAATCCCTTTTAAATTATTATTTTCTATAGCTACCTTTTAGATTTTATAGCAAAATATGTACTTATGGTCACTTCCTACCTTTAAGTCATCAAATATGTTGTCCAATATTTTTCTCTCTCATTCTCAGTTTATTCTCTCCCAAAATCACCGCATAGTATCTTATTTCTCTCTCCACGATCTCTCTCTTCTCTCTCTAGGCGACATGGAGACCTAGCAGCTGCCAAGGCCGTTTTCAATATTTTTTGCTCCAAATTTCTCTCCCCCTCTCCTTTATCAACGCCATTGTCTCCTTCAATTTTCAATATTTTTTGCTTCAAAAAGTTGTGGTAAGTGTTAAGGTTATTGGGTTTTTGACCGGTTAAAGCTTCTTCTTTTTCTCTTCAATATTTTTTTTAAAATATTCACCATTGTTGGGTTTTCTGCAGAATACCCACTAAATCACTCAATTTCGAAGGGCCATATTTCGATACTATAAAAGTTTTGTCAGGTTTTATGCAGAATACCCACTAAAGCACTCAATTTTTAAGGGCCATCTTTCGATTTGCAAATAACTCAAGAGGAACCTGTATTTGCAGGTTCATCAACAACCATTGAAGTCGAAAGGAGAACAAAAATACACAATGATGCTAATTGTAGATGTATTTATATTTATTCGAGTCCGAATACATTGATTTTTAGTTTGTATAATGGTTTTCTCTTCTTGTATTTAGATGTATTTGATAAGGCATACACTGTTTTTATTTTTTACATTGATTTTTGACTGTTGTATTTCGATGTATTTATATGTATTTGAGTTCATACAATAACATTTTTAAATACATTGTTAGTTTTATCATTTTGATGTTATTCATCAATTAGTTATGCATTCAATTTAACTGTATTCATCTGTATTTTCAAGATAATTGTATCCATCTGTATTTAAAACAACAATACAGTGAAATACAGTATATACTCTCAATACAAATAGAAAATCAATGAATACAACCAATGAAATTTACTCAATAAAGTAGTAATACCATGTATTAGGAATAAATAAAATATTATGAATACAAAAATAAACTTGAATACATTGAATACAACTGTTAGATACAAGAGAACACAAGCACTAGGTTTATTATGAAATATGCAGGCAGTAGGTTACTATTACAGGTTGTATCCGACATAAATACATGATGTATTCATATACAGAAAATTGAATACAAGCACTAGGTTTATTATGAACCTCGAACAATGTCAGGGAAAAAAATTGAATTGTATCAGGAAAAAAAAAAGCGGGACCAAAACTCTGTTTTTTGGTGTTTAGCGTCTAATAAATCTTCTCATTAATTGGATTGATAATGTTGTGTGCTATAATTGATTTAGGTGAGTTATATTAGGAGTGTATCCCATTAAATTAGCAACTTTTCGTTATTAAACAACTGGAAAGACCTATTATTATGTTGTATTTATGAATACATGGTATGAATACATGGGAATACAGCGGCTGACAGCTAGACTATCCTATTTTTAGCTGATTTTTGCTACTGTATTCATGAATATAGTAGCTCGAATACATCGAATATATTACCATAACAACTGAAAGGTAGCTACGAAAAGTAATTATGTATATGGTAGCTATAAAAAGTTAATAGACACTAAACAATAGTCATTTCTGAAAATTTCTCATTATTCATTAGATCGTTTGTATAGGCCTGCAAAATTTTAGGAGATTCAGAGTCGGTCACCGAATTCATGGAGTTGTCGTGGACTACAACACACGAAAATCTAAGAATCATTCGGAATTCCTGTTTATGGCCAAAAATGCCAAAACATGAGGAACGGTCATGGCGAAGCTATGACTATTGTTCATTAGATCATTTTTTATGGGTTCGCAAAATTCTAGAAGAATCGGAACTGGTCGCCCGAATAAATGTAGATGGCGTGGACACGAAAATCTAGAAATCATACTTACTTCTTATTTATGGCCCTAAAATTCCAAAAATCACAAACGGTCGTGGCAAAGCGATGACTATTATTCACTAGGTCATTATTTATGGTCCCGACAAAATTTTAAGAGATTCAGAGTTGGTCGCCTGAATTCATGCACATGGTGTGGACTATAACATACGAAAATCTATGAGTCGTCCTGAATTCCTGTATTTCCCTAAAATACCAAAAAATGAGGAACGGCCATGGCGAAGTGATGACTATTGCTCACTAGGACATTTTTATGGGCCCATAAAAATTTAAGAACCGGAGTAGGTCACCCGAATTTACGAAGATGGTGTGGACTAGAAAATATGGGACTCATCATGAATTCCTATTTTGTGGCCTAAAACGTCATAAACCAAGGAACGGTCCTGACAAAGCGATGAATATTGTTCATTAGGTGATTTTTATTGTCCCGCAAAATTTTATGTGATTCAGAGTCAGTCGCCTAAATTCATGCAGATGTCGTGGACTATGGCACATGAAAATCCAGGTATCGTCCTGAGTTCCTGTTGTATGACCCTAAAGTGTCAAAAAATGAGAAATGATCATAGAGAAGCGATGACTATGGTTCATTAGGTTATTTTTTATTGGGGCCACAAAATTTTACGAGATTCGGAGCGAGTCACCCAAATTCATGTAGATGGCGTGGACTATAGCATAAGAAAAAAAATATAGGAATCGTCTTGAATTCCTATTTTTTGGCCCTAAAACGCCAAAAAGGGAAGAACGGTCATGGAAAAGCGATAACTATTATTTATTCAATCGTTTTTGTGGATTCACAATATATTAGGAGATTCGGAGTCAGTCGCCCGAACTCATGCAGATAGAATGGACTATAGCTCACAAAATCTGAAAATCGTTTTAAATTCCCGTTTTATGGCCCTAAAAGGTCAAATAATGAGGAACGGTCATGGAAAAGCGATGATTATTGTTCATTATATTATTTTTTTCTGGGCCTACAAAATTTTAAGATATTCAGAGTCGGTCGCTCGTATCCATGCAGATGGCGTGGATTATAGCATACAAAAATCTGATAATCATCGATAATTCCTGTTTTACAGCCCAAAATGCCAAAAATGAGGAACGGTCAACAATGAATATTGTTTATTAGGTCATTTAATATGGCCCCCAAAATTTTAGGAGATTCGGAGTCGGTCGCCCGAATTCATACAGATGGTGTGGACTATGGCACACGAAAACCTAGGAATCGTCCTAAATTCTTGTTGTATGCCCTAAAACGTCAAAAAATGAGAAACGTCATGGAAAAGTGATGACTATGATTCATTAGGTCAGTTTTTATGGGTCCGCCAAATTTTAAGGGATTCAGAGCGGTCACACGAATTCATGCAGATGGCATGGACTAGGGGTGCGCATTTGGTACTTCGGTACAGTATTTGAAAACTGCGATTCGGTACTTTGGTATTCACAGTATTAATTATGCATATTAAATACCGTACCAACGTAGTTTGATACAGTTCGTATCTTCTTATTTAGTTCGATACGGTTTCTGTATGGTTGTGGTGTCGTACAAAGTCTTTGTGCACTAAACAGTGGTGAAATACTGAACTCTAATTCATTGAAAGAATTTTAATAGCGTGATAAATGAGCATAACTACAACAAAATGTGAGCAGTAACAGAAATCACTACACGAGCATAGCAACAGGATGTGAGCAGTTTCTTTGCTTCTAATAATTTATAATAAAAATCACATTGTTATCTATTTTCACGAGCACTTAGTCATTGAATTTTGCATCACAATAAGGCATATTGTTGAAAGCAATCAGCTAAATTCCAAGAAAGCCTAAACTTTACGAAGAGTCGTTGAACACACAACATATACACTCTAATAAGCTCTCTGCCATCAAGAATCAGGGACTAACATCTGTTGTATAGCACAATTTTCAACAAGTTCAAGTCCCATCTCATTTTTATAAGCACCTTTTGAGAATTCAAACACCAACATAACATTTTGATTTTGTGAAGAAGAGTATTATTCAGAGTTAGTATGATAATTCTTTTTATTTGATGTAGAAAAGAACCAGTCCAATAAGTTGATGTTTTGGGATTGAAATTGATAATTTAGGTTGGGCAGTGAAAGAAGGTGCACTTAAATAATAGGCTTGAAATTGAAAATTTGGGTTGGGCAGTGAAAGAAGGTGCACTTAAATAATGTAAAAATTGCATAGGGCACCCTATTTGGTCGCCCCCTTTAAATTTATACCAGTTTTATTTTTCCGTTTGTATCCGTACCCATTTTATTTATTAAAAGCATTTTTAAAAAATTATTTTTCCCTTCAGGACTATTGACAAAACTGTAGACTGCGGGATAAAACTTCAGCATGTTTTGGTATGAAACTTTAGCAAATAAACTAAATAACTTCAGCATGCATTAGAAAAAACTCATTAGAAAATTACATACTGAAAGACAAAAACTTAAGAATGTTTAGTCTGAAATTTTAGCAAATAAACTAAAAAACTTCAGCTTGTTTAGATTGAAGTTTCGGGAAAACTCATGACAAAACTGTAGACTGCAGGACAAAACTTCAGCATGTTTTGGTGTGAAATTTTAGCAAAACAAATTAACTAAAAAACTTAAGCGTGTTTAATCTGAAGTTTTAGCAAATGAACGAAAAAACTTAAGCATGTTTAGTGTGATGACTCACCACGTCATCATGCCACGTAGGCGTCATTTGGCATTTATTAATGCCATGTGGAAGCTTACATAAGAGGAAGGCTAGTATTTGTGAGAAGATTCTAGAGAAGTATGGACATTTCCTTTGGAAGACCCTAGATCCTTATGGAATTGCTAGGGAAGTCCTTAGAATTTTCTAGGCTTGTAAAAAATTCTAGAGGGTGTAATTATTTGTAAATATTAGGGACTTGTGTAACAATTAATATTTACACTTTAGCCCCTAGAAGACTAGTATATAAAGGGGGCCATCCATTTGTAATTCATCAAGAAAACAATTCAAGCTCTCTCAAATACAAAGCTTTCTTTAACAATTCTCTTGTGTTCTTTCTACCATTCTCTTAGCGATCTTAAGTGTAGTAAGGCTGACTTGGCATAGTAAGAATGTGAGCAAGTTGTGCAAGATCATGAGTGAATTGTCAAGTGTCGCACGTGTACTTAGTTAACAACTAAGGACGTGACAAAGTGGTATCAGAGCGAAGGTTGCAACTAAGGGAAAGGCGAACGACAGAAAAATTAACGCTACCAACACCCAAGCCAACGTCATTCAGGATGCTGCTGGCAAGAGCGGCCGTAACAAAAAGAGGAATGCCACCAACAAGTGCCAGGAGGTGTCACCCGAGGTTGTTTCAAGAGAAGGGCTTACATCCCAGGAACCGTCTGCCACTAAGGCGAGCGAGGATGAATTGGAGGTCCTGCCCGAGGACGTCTCGCTCGGTAAAGAGTGGGTGATGAAGATTAACGCGGGGATGGACGTCATGGATATCTTTGGCCAAAGTTTGGGTAAGATGGAAGGAACCCTTAGCGTTCTTGAGGGGCACACTCTTGAAGAGATTGAGAGTATCCAAAATGACTTGGAGGGACGTACACAGAAAGAGATGGAACTAAGGCAAACCATCACTGCCTTAGAGTGCAGACTCATGGAGGCTTTAAGTACTATCGATGCGATGAAGGCAAAGATAGAGTCACTCGAGGAGCATGTCAATGTTGGCCTGACCGAGGCAGCCAGCAATGTTGTGGTGACGAGGGAGGCCAAGATCGAGGCTCCCAAACCCCCGGTGTTAAAAGGTGTTTGTGATGCACAAGAAGTGGAAAACTTCCTTTGGCACTTGGAGAACTACTTCAGGCACGGAAAAGTAAGGGACGGCGAGGCCAAGATCAACACTGCCGTGTTGTACCTCTCAGAGACCACCATGCTATGGTGGAGAAGGAACATGGCCGACGTAGATAAAGGCCTATGTACTATTACCATGTGGGATCAGTTCAAAGCTGAGTTCAAGAGACAATTCTTCCCAAACAATGTCTTGTATGAGGCAAGGCACAAGCTTAGGGAGTTGAAGAAAACAGGGAGCATACGTGACTATGTCAAGCAGTTCACTACCCTTATGCTTCAAATTCCCAACCTGACCAATGATGACTTGTTGTTCCACTTCATGGACGGGTTACAAAATTCGGCTAAACAAGAATTACAACGTCGGCAAGTCGCGGATATAGACCAAGCCATAGTGGAGGCTGAATCATTGATGGATTTCAGGCATGACAAGCACGACAAAGGAAAAGGCAAGGAGTCAAAGGTTAATAATGTCAAAGGTGGGGGAGATCGTGGCAAAGGCAAGGAGATACACTAACAATACTACAAGACTCAAGATTCCAGAAAGTCGAGTGGACGTCAGGGCTACGCCGAGAAGAAGGCGCAGGCCGAGAAGAAGGGATGCTATATATGTGGAGGGCCTCACGGCTTCAGGAATTGTCCCGACCTCAAGAGCCTTAGTGCCATGGTCTGTGAACGAAAGGAGCAGCCACAAGGAGAGAATTCTGGAATCGCACAGTTGGGTATGATCGAATTATGTGGTGTTGTCACGAAGCAAGCTATCCAACCTACCGATAATAGCAATCAGTATCTGGATCTCACCATCAACAACAAGCCCGCTCGTGCAATGGTGGATACTGGAGCAACTCATAAGTTCGTGACTGAGGCTGCCGCAAAGAGACTAGGATTGAAGCTTGATCCAACCAACTCTCGCGTCAAGACTGTGAATGTCGAGCTACAAAATGCTAGTGGGGTAGCTAATGGCTTTGGTGTCAAATTGGGAACATGGGAAGGTATGACAAACTTTACCGTAACCGCTATGGATATCTTTGACATCATACTGGGGCAAGAGTTCTTTAGACATTGTCATACTTTGATCGACCCCTACCTCCAACGTCTCTTGGTTATGGAGCGAGAAGGAGCTTGCATGGTACCTACAATGACTATGCCACACAGACAGATCCAAGCACAACTATCAGCCATGCAGGTTGTCAAGGGGATGAATAAGGGGGAGCTGACGTTCCTGGCAACTATTTCAAGTCTAGAGGAGGAAAAGAATTTTCAAGAGATATTGTCGCCTTGCATAGAGAAGTTGCTTGAGGAAAATAAAAGATGTCATGCCCGAGGAGATTCCTAAGCACTTGCCGCCAAGGCGAGAGGTGGATCACAAGATTGAGTTGGAGCCAGGGGCTAAGACACCCGCATTTTCCCCATATCGTATGGCACCGCCCGAGCTAGAGGAGCTCAGGAAATAATTGAAAGAGATGCTAGATGCTGGTCACATTCACCCATCAAAGACACCTTTTGGCGCACCAGTATTGTTCCAGAAGAAGAAGGATGGGTCGATGCGCTTGTGTATAGACTACCGAGCACTTAATAAGGTCACAGTAAAGAATAAGTACCCGATCCCACTCATTGCTAACTTGTTCGATAGACTTGGGCAAGCCAAGTACTTTACCAAGGTGGATCTTCGCAAGGGCTACTACCAGGTTCGCATCGCAGAAGGGGATGAGCCGAAGACAGCATGTGTGGTGAGATATAGAGCCTTTGAGTGGTTGGTGATGCCCTTCGGCTTAACCAATGCACCGTCCATATTTTGCACCCTTATGAACAAGATTTTTCATCCCTACCTTGATCAGTTCGTGGTAGTCTACCTAGACAACATAGTCATCTACAACAACACCTTGGAGGAGCACACGGATCACTTAAGGAAGGTTTTCCAAGTCTTGCGGGAGAACGAGCTATACATCAAGAGGGAGAAATGTGAGTTCGCACAATCAAAGGTGCACTTCTTGGGCCATGTCATTAGCAATGGCGAGCTACGCATGGACGAGGCTAAGGTACGTTCTATCCAGGAGTGGGAGGAACCTACAAAGGTAACTAAGTTGAGATCCTTCCTTGGCCTTGCTAAATATTATCTTCGGTTCATCAGTGGCTACTCAGCAAAGGCCGCACCATTGACTGAGTTGCTAAAGAAGAACAAGTCATGGGTTCGGACGGAGCATTGTCAAAAGGCGTTTGAATGTCTTAAGGCACCTCTAACAGAGGAGCCAGTCTTGGTGTTACCTGACTTTTCCAAGACATATGAGGTGCACGCAGATGCCTCAGACTTTGCCATTGGGGGTGTCCTGATGCAAGATAGGCATCCTATAGTGTTTGAGAGCCGCAAGTTAAATGAGACGGAGCGGCGTTACACGGTGCAAGAGAAGGAAATGACTGCCATCGTGCATTGCCTTCGTACATGGCGACATATTTGCTCGGGTCAAGGTTCGTGGTTAAGACCGACAATGGAGCTACTAGCTACTTTCAGACGCAGAAGAAGCTCACACCAAAACAGGCTAGGTGGCAGGATTTCTTGGCCGAGTTTGATTATGTGTTGGAGTACAAGCCGTGTAAAGGTAACGTTGCAGCCGATGCCTTGAGTCGGAAAGCCGAGCTTGCTGTAATCAGTTCAACGAGATGGGATATTAGTGAGGCTATAAAAGAAGGCATGCAACATGATCCAGCATCCAAACAACTCATCGAGTTAGCCAACCAGGGCAATACGAGACGTTTTTGGGTCGAAGACGGCCTACTACTTACCACAGGTCGACGGGTCTACGTGCCTAAGTTTGGAGACATTAGACGGCGGATCATAAGGGAGAGTCATGACACAATGTTGGCTGGTCATCTAGACCAACGTCGCACTAGGGCCTTGGTTGAGTCTCTACTATTGGCCACGTATGCGAGATAACATAGAGTGTTATGTGCAGACTTGTCTTGTTTGTCAACAAGACAAGGTTGAGCAACAAAAACCCGGAGGACTTTTGGATCCACTACCAGTTGTAGAACGTCCATGGGAGAGCGTGACTATGGACTTTATCACTTGCCTACCGAAGTCTGATGGTTATGGTACTATTATGGTGGTGGTGGATAGATTTTCCAAATATGCCACCTTCATGCCCGCCTCACCAGGTTGCACTACCAAGGAAGCCACGAAACTATTCTTTAAGAACGTGGTGAAGTATTGGGGCTTACCAAGGCATATTATTAGTGATCAAGACCCCCGTTTTACTGGAACTTTTGGAGAGAGTTATTCGATATACTTGGCGCGGAACTGCACTTTTCCACTAGTTTCCACCCACAGACGGATGGACAAATGGAACGGGTCAATGCCTTACTAGAATGCTACTTGAGGCATTATGTAAGCGCGCATCAGAAAGATTGGGCAAGGCTCCTGTACATCGCCCAATTCTCGTATAACTTACAATGGAGTGAGTCCACTAGGCGGACACCATTTGAGCTAGCCACAGGCCAACAACCACAAACTCCACATTCATTACCATCCGCGTTCGAGGGAAAGAGTTTGGGGGCTTATCATATGGCCAAAGGATGGGAAGAGCAGCTTGACACTGCTAAGTCCTATTTGGATAGGGCAGCTAAGAAGATGAAGAAGTTTGCAGACCGTAAGCAGCGTCCCACGGACTATAGAGTTGTGGAAATGGTCATGGTGAAGTTTAACCCAAAACAGTTCAAGGCATTACGGGGCATTCATTAGAACCTGATTCGCAAGTATGAGGGTCCATTTAAGATCATTGCCAAGATAGGAAAGATCTCATACAAGCTTGACATGCCATCATATCTTAAGATCTACCATGTCTTCCATGCCAGCATGCTTAAGCCATATCATGAAGATAAGGATGATCCGAGTAGGGGAAAATCAAGTCGAGCGCCTATGACTATCACCTCCTCGCATGATAAAGAGATAGAGGCTATCATCGATTATCAGGCCAGGCGAAAACAAGGGAAAAAATCCACCGCTATGTTCCTCGTCCATTGGAAAGGGCAATCACCAGAGGAGGCCACGTGGGAACAATATGAAGACTTGTGGACATTCAAAGATAAGATCCGAGAGTTTATGCAGCAACATTTCGCCGCGGTCGTCGCAATATTAGGTCGGGGAGAGTGTGATGACTCTCCACATCATCATGCCATGTAGGCGCCATTTGGCATATATTAATGCCATGTGGAAGCTTACATAAGAGGAAGGCTAGTATTTGTGAGAAGATTCTAGAGAAATATGGACATTTTCTTTGGAAGACCCTAGATCCTTATGGAATTGCTAGGGAAGTCCTTAGAATCTTCTAGGCTTGTAGAAAATTCTAGAGGGTGTACTTATTTGTAAATATTAGGGACTTGTGTAACAATTAATATTTACACTTTAGCCCCTAGGAGACTAGTATATAAAGGGGGGCCATCCATTTGTAATTCATCAAGAAAACAATTCAAGCTCTCTCAAATACAAAGCTTCCTTTAACAATTCTCTTGTGTTCTTTCGACCATTCTCTTAGCGATCTTAAGTGTAGTAAGGTTGACTTGGCATAGTAAGAACGTGAGCAAGTTGTGCAAGATCGTGAGTGAATTGTCAAGTGTCGCACGTGTACTTAGTTAACAACTAAGGACGTGACATTAGTCTGAAGTTTTAGCAAATGAACTAAAAAACTTATTTAGTCTGAAGTTTTAGCAAATGAACTAAATAAATTCAGCATGCATTAGAAAAAACTCATTAGAAAATTACATACCACAAGACAAAAACTTAAGCAATTTTAGCCTGAAGTTTTAACAAATCAATTAAAAAGCTTAAGCATGTTTAGTCTGAAGTTTTCACAAATGAACTAAATAACTCCAGCGTGTTTAAACTGAAGTTTTAGCAAATGAACTAAATAACTTCAGCATGTTTAGACTGAAGTTTTGGATAAAACACATGACAAAATTGTAGACTGCAGGATAAATAACTTCAACATGCATTAGCATGAAATTTTAGCTTCAATGTGAAATAATTTTATGCTATAGTATGAAGTTTTAGCTTCAACATGAAACAACTTCATGCTACATTAGCATGACGTTTTAGCTTCAAAGTGAAACATCATGCAAGTTTCTGGTTTTTTGATAAAGTTGCTGAGAGGAGAGGAGGAGATTTTTTTTCACGAATGAGGTTGCAAATCACGTGATTTGTCAGGGGTGTAATTGTCATATTATTACGGATTTTTTATCAGCTGGCTACCAAATCAATAATTTTTAAAAATAGGGTACGGGTTAAAAGGTGACACAAATATAGGGTATGACTGCAAATCCCCTTAAATAATTCGGTATTTTGGGTATTTTGGTATACTGAAATATCGAAACCTCAATACCGAGGATTGTATCGAAATATCGAAGAACCCAAAATCCTATACCAAAATAGTACCAAAATACCGAATAAACCAATACCGAAATACCAAACAAATTAGGTCATGTTCGTAATTCGATTTTCGCATTTTATGCCCACCCTTAACGTGGACTATAACACACGAAATAATTTGGGAATCGTATTGAATTCTTATTTTATGGCCCTAAAACGCCAAAAAAAGGAACAGATATGGCGAAGCGGTGACTATTATTTATTAGATTATATGCCCGCAAAACTTTAGGATACTCGGAGGCGGTCACCCAAATTCATGTTGATGTTGTGGAAAACAAACGAAAATCTGGGAATCGTTCTTAATTCTTGTTTATGACCCTAAAACTCCAAAAAAAAATAAGGAACATTAATGGCGAATCGATGACTATTGTTCATTTGGTCATTTTTTATGGGCCCGCAAAATTTAAGGAGTTTCGAAGCCGGTCGCCCGAATTCATGTTGATGGCGTGTGAATTCCTGTTTGGGAATCATTGTGAATTCCTGTTTTATTGTCCTAAAACGCCAAAAAATCAGGAATGGCCATGGCAAAACGATGACTATTATTCATTAGGTCGTCTTTTATGGGCCCGAAAATTTTTAGGAAATTCAGAGCATGTTACTCGAATTCATAATGGCGTGCAAAATTTGGGAATCGTCCTAAATTATTATTTTATAGCCTAGAAAGCCAAAAAATGAGAAAAGGTCATGGTGAAGTATTGACTATAGTTCATTAGATTATTTTTTGTTGGCCCGCAGAATTTTAGGAGAATCAGAGTCGCTCGCCCAAATTAATGCAGATAGATCATCCTAAATTCATGTTTTATAGCATTAAAACGTCAAAACACGAGGAATGGTCATGGCGAAGCGGCAACTATTGCCCATTAGGTCTTTTTTGAAAGGATCGTAAAATTTTAGAAGATTCGGACCCAGTAGCCTAAATTCACGCAGATGACGTGAATTATAGCATACGAAAATCAGGGAATTGTTCTAAATTCTGCTTTTATAGCCCTAAACGCCAAAATAGGAGGAACCGTCATGACGAAGTGATGACTATTGTTCATTAGGTCATTTTTTATGGGCCCATAAAATTTGAATAGATTCGAGACCGGCCGACTGAATTCATGCAGATGGCGTGGACTATAACACACGAAAATTTGAGAATCGTCCTGAATTCCTGATGTATGTCCCTAAAATGCCAAAAAATGAGAAACGGTCATGGCGAAACGATAACTATGATTCATTATGTATTTTTTTCATCAGCCCGCAAAATGTTAGGAGACTCAGATCTGATTGCTTGAATTCATGTTGATAGCGTGGACTACAACACACAAAAATATGAGAATCGTCATGATATCCTGTTTTACGGCCCTAAAATGCCACAAAAACGAGGAACGGTGAAGCGATAACTATTGTCCATTAGGTCATTTTTTCTAGGCCTACAAAATTTTAGAAGATTCTGGGCCGGTCGCACTAATTCATGCAGATGGCATGGACTATAGCATACGAAAATCTCTGAATCGTCTTAAATTTTTATTTTATGGCCATAAAACACTGAAAAATAAGGAACGATCATGACTAATGATGACTATTGTCCCTTATATCATTTTTATGTGCCCGTAAAATTTTGAGAGATTCAGAGTCTGTCGATAGAATTCATGCAGATGGCGTGGTATATAGCACACGAAAATCTAGAAACCGCCCTTACTTCCGGTTTTATGGCCCTAAAACTCCCAAAGACGAGGAACGGCCATCGCGAAGTAATGACTATTATTCATAGATTATTTTTTAGGGGCCCAAAAAGTTTTATGAGATTCGGAGTCGATTGCCCAAATTCATACACATGGCGTGGACTATACATGAAAATCTTAGAATCATCCTAAATTCCTGTTTCATGACCCAAAACACCAAAAAAAGAGGAATGATCATGGCGAAGCGATGTCTATTGTTCCATTAGGTCACTTTTTATGGCCCGCAAAATTTTGGAGATTCGGAGTTGATCGTTCGAATTCATGCAGATATAGCTCACAAAAATATGGGAATCGTCCTAAATTCCAATTTTATGGTCCTAAAACGCCAAAAAAAATGAGAAAGGGACATGGTGACAAAATGGCTATCGTTCATTAGGTCATTTTCATGGGCCGCAAAATTTTAGGAGATTCAGAGTCGGTCGCCCGAATTCATGCAGATGGCGTGATCACATAATAATCTGAAAATCGTCCTGAATTCAACTTTTATAGCCCCAAAACGCCACAAAAACGAGAAACAATCATGGTGCAGCAATGGCTATCAATCATTAGGTCAGTTTGATTATCCCGCAAAATTTTAGGAGATTTGAAGTCGGTCGCTTGAATTCTTGCAAATGGTGTGAACTAGCACACGAAAATCTGAAAATCGTCTTGAATTCCTATTTTATGGCTCTAATACTCCAAAAAACGAGGAACGCCAATGACGAAACCATGACATTGTTCATTAGATCATTTTTTATGGTCCAGTAAAATTTTAGGAGATTCGGCGTCGAACGCTTGAATTCATGCAGATGACGTGAATTATAGCACACGAAAATTTAGGAATTATCATGAATTCCTGCTTTATGCCCCTAAAACGCAAAACACATGAAACGGTCATGGCGAAGCGACAATTATGTTCCGCAAAATTTTAGGAGATTCGGAGCCAGTCGCCCGAATTCATGGAGATGGCGTGGATTATGCACACGAAAATCTGGGGATCGTCCTGAATTTCTTTTTTATGGACCTAAAACGCTAAAAAGGAGGAACGATCATCACGAATCAATAATTATTGTTCATTAGGTCATTTTTTATGAGCTCGCAAAATTTTAGAAGATTCGGAGCTGGTCGCCTGAATTCATGCAGATGGTAGATTATAGCACACGAAAAACTGAGAATCGTCCTGTATTATAACCCTAAAATGCCAAGAAACAAGGAAGGATCATGGTGAAACGATGACTATTTATCCTGATATAAGAAAACATTTACTTCGTATATTTACTTTACGCGAGCATTTTCACTAGTTTGAAATATATGAGTAGTTATTAAAAGATAATAATGCATATACACGAGGAGAAATGGAGGGAAAAAAGATTCATTAACGGTGTCTGGTACTCCTTTAGAGATCGGAAATTTTGGGGGCATTTTCATATAAACACACTTTTGGGGTCACCATTAAAGTTATACTTGCATTCACAAAATTTCACAAAGTGTACCGCACAAATCTAAAGTAGTTTAATATTTTCGATGCAACTTTAGAAATCAAATTTGAAATCGTTCAATATCTTCAATGCAACTTCAAAAATTCGATTTTGAAGTAGTTCAATCTCTTCAATGCAAATTAAGACGTTAAATCTGAAGTTCTTCTACCTTTCAAATGCAACTTCACACATTCGAATCTTAGGAAGTTCAATCTATTGAATGCAACTTCAAATTTCTAATCTTAACTTTTTCTACGAATTTCAAACAATTCAATACATGATTCAATGCTCAAATCTACTCCAAATGAGCTCAAATTTGAAACATAACTTTCAAATATCATAAAGAACAAATCTCAATCATCAAATTGTCAAAACAACAACAAATTTAACAAACACATTTTCAACTAAGAAGAAGAAGAAACTCTAAGCACAAAGAAGAAAACAATAGTAAAGAAGAAGAGAAAAGTGTATGTATCTAAAGTTATCCAAAAATTGAGTATCATTTGAACTTTTTTTGAAAAGTGGGTACAAATTCAATGGGTATCGCAAAATTGGATGCCACATGAAAATTTTATGAAATCTGCAAGGATTGGATACTTTTTCGTCAGATGAGATCCAGAACCGAAAGATATCTATCAAAGAGTTAAGAGGGACTAACTAAATTTACAAAACAATTAATTTCGTGTAATCACTAATATTCATGTCTTTGCAAAGAGCAGATTATTCACTAGTGACATAAATTAAATATTGGTTTTGTTTGTTACAATACCTTCCAGTTAATATTTACAGTTACACAGTGGAATTACTTATTTGTCTACCAGTTTTACAAGCTTACTCCCAGTCAGCATCAAAAAATCCTGCATCTTTCATCTCTGAGTAGTAAGCGCTGTCCAGAAGCCAATCTTCCTCCTGCAATTGTGACGACAGATATGAGAGAACGCTTGCAATTGCGCCCAACAAATAAATTAATTAGTCAAAGACCTAACTTGGGTAATTACCTTGAAAAAATCAGCCAGGAACGTCACATAAAGAAAGGGAAGATAAAGGGAGTGATAGCAAACTACTGCCAAATTATATAACCTGCAAAGTCAAACGATTTGCAGATGTCAATTGGGTTGAAAAGACACTATTAATTTGGAAGGGTATAGGTGTTGGAAACAAATTTGTCTCTACCAAAGTCCAAAGCCAGCCTTGATGCCTGCAAGCCCACAGGCAAATAACACTATAGCAGTTGTTGCAAACATGACAATGACATAATTGTAGAAGGCTGGTCGTGCTGCATATAATGAAAAACACTGTATGTTAATACAAGGTGTTGGACAGGGAAAATGGAATAGGAGAAGAAGAGGAATAAAACATCTGACTTACGAGGCAGCTTATCTCTCCACTTTGAGAAATGCACAAATAATATGTAGCCATACGCTGCAGTAAGAAGTAGTTTGTGGGTGAACCAGACGCCCCACTTCCCCCTATGAGCTATTTCCACGTCATGGAAAAGTGGAACTCCAAATCCAAACATAAAAATTACCTGACGAAATGAAAAGAAACGCATATAAGAGCTTCCACACAAGGGACCCACATAGTGAAGCTTTATTTATTAATGAACGTGGTTCTGTCTCATCTTAAAAAAATCACGAATGTGGTTCTGAAAATGTAGCAACTACTCTGGGCACGAACGTTTTCACTTCTTGCTTCCTATTAAACAGAACCAGGTTTTATGGGTAAACATTAACTAAGTAAAATTTAAGTACTCTCCAACATCTTTTGCATAGTACTTGCTACAATTCCACCTTGGACTTGTGTGTTAGGGAACATACCCCAGTGCTTATTAGCAAACAATATACTAAGTAATCTCGACAAATATCCAAGTTGGGCACGCATTAAATACTGGTCCCACCCTTTCTCTCCTAGCTGCATTATTTAGTGGGGTAAGTTCCGATACCATGTCCCATGTCCCAAAAGCACAACAACAACAACATACCTAGTAAAATCTTACTAGTGGTGTCTGGGGAGAGTAGAGTGTACGCAGACCTTATCCCTATCCCGAAATGGGTAGAGAGACTGTTTCGAGGAGACTCCCGGCTCAACAGGAGAAACAATAATATCATAAAAGAAACAAGAAAAAAGGCATGTAACAACAAAAAATGCCAGAAAGAAAATAACAACGAATAAGTGAAAAGATAATAACACAAAACTATGCAAAACAACAATGTGAACACTAACATAGACCGCTAACAAACCTACACGAAACTCTATCACACTACTCGGTACAAAGAGGGAAGAACTCTCGACTACCCCTAGCCTACCACCTAATGCTTGACCTCCACAAGTTCGTATCAAGAGTCGTGTCCTCGGAAATCTGAAATCGCACCATGTCCTGCCTGATCACCTCGCCCTAATACTTCTTAGGCCGCCCTCTGCCTCTTCTCGTATCGGCCAAAGTCAACCGCTCACACCTCCTAAACGGTGAATCTATGCTTCTCCTCCGCACGTGTCCGAACCATCTAAGCCGCGCTTCCCGCATCTTGTCGTCCACAGGATTCACGCCCACCTTCTCCCGAATATCTTCATTTTGAATCTTATCCAGCCTAGTGTGCCCACACATCAATCTCAACATCCTCATTTTTTTTTACTATTATCTTCTGGATATGTGAATTCTTGACTAGCCAACACTCAGCTCCATACAACATGGCTGGTCTAACCACCGCTCTATAGAACTTACCTTTGAGTTTCGGTGGCACATTCTTGTCACACAGGACTCCTGACGCTAACCTCCATTTCATCCACCCCACCCCAATACGGTGCGTAACATCCCGTCGTTCTCCCCGTCTCCCTGGATAATTGACCCTAAGTACTTAAAGCTCTCTTGAGGATGACCTCTGAGTCAAACCTGACTTCCACATCCGTTTCCCCGTCGAGTCGCTGAACTTACATTCCACATATTCTGTCTTAGTACAACTCAACTTGAAACCTTTAGACTCCAGGGCCTGCCTCCAGACCTCCAGTCTCCCATTAACGCCGCCTCGCGTCTCATCAATCAAAACTATATCATCAGCGAACAACATACACCATGGCACCTCTCCTTGGATATGGTGTGTCAGTGCGTCCATTGCCAGAACAAATAAGAACAGGCTGAGTGTAGATCCTTGGTGTAACCCCATAACCACCGGAAAAGGCTCTGAGTCACCTCCCACAATCCTAACCCGAGTCATAGCTCCATCATACATATCTTTTATCGCCCTAATGTAAACCACCGGCACACCTTTCACCTCCAGACACCTCCAAAAGACGTCCCTAGGGACCTTGTCATATGCCTTCTCTAGGTCAATAAACACCATATACAAATCCCTCTTCCTATCCTTGTATAGTTCCACCAACTTCCAGATAAGGTGGATAGCTTCCGTAGTAAAACGACCCGGCATGTCCCAAAAGCACAACAACATTAACCTCACCATTTTCTGGAAATATGCGTATCCTACCTTTAACAATCATGATGGACTAAAAATTCTGTGTTCCTGGATGGATGTCGCTGCTCATATACACTTACCTTTTGAAGACTGATTTCTCTTGTTTCAAGAGAAGCTTTGCAGCAACAGACAAAACGAGGCATCCCTTAAAATCAAGGAATCGAACAAAGAGCGGAACACATCACATTGAGATAAATCATTTTAGTGTGTCGTTGGAGCACCAAAGGCTTCCAATGAAATGCAATTACACGTTTAGCATGGCTTGTTAAAGCACAAGATCTTGATCTTGTCCTGGTTGCAAGTGTAAGAAACTCAAACCAACCAATCAAGCTCTACAAGATATACAAGGCAACAGACTCAGCAATCTTCTCACTACAATATAAGAGCATTCTCCCTGAGTATTCTTTTACCATGTACTATACCACCATTTAATTTGCGTTCTCACTATTGGCCATTTGGAATTTAAAACGGGACACTATAGCGCCCAATATTTGCTTTTTGAATCGGTACTATAGCGCCCAACATTGTGAGGGTTTGTCCACATTCTTTTCAATTAAGCTTAAGATGAAAACAAGGACAGCAACTGATGGGAAACTACGCGATTTATGCAACACTATCATTTGCCTCATCTATGCTCCCGTACAAAAGGAAAATTCATGGAAATTCAGTCAAGAAGGAGAAACATTATAGCAAGAAAGTGAAAATTTGCATGGAAATAAATAGACCTATGTGCTAAAGTTTCACCAAAATTACACTTCAATAAAATCTAACTAGCCGGTGCTGCATACTGGGTCTTTCTTCTGTGTAGATTCCACTTATCGGAAAATTTAGTTTAATGGGTTCCTTTAATTCGTTGGATAGAGGCCATATTTGAGATAAAGTTTATGCTCAGGCTGGAAAACAGGTTTTCTGTTACTGTGTTGCAATCATCGGTGCATTCACCAAGTAAACTGTCTTTGTTAGTCAAAAGACAAAAAGAAACAAAATGAAGAAATCTTTACCTTTAACAATAAATCTGCCCCGACAAAAAGGCCTGAAACCATGAACGTACGTGCTAAAGTTTCCAAACAGCTCGCATAATTGACGTGAAGTAAGAATGCCACTATGCTAATCTCCAGAAATAGCATTGCTGACGTCGCAAACAATGACAGAAGATTCCAAGCCACCTGCTTTCCTGGAGTGCACTGCCACACCTGCTTTGGCAGAATTTGGATGGGTGAAGCAATAACACTTAAGGACAGCAGTGTGTATAAAGATTATTGTTTAAGACTACAATAATATACATAGACCATAACAGCACTAACACAGAAGGTAAGATAGGTTCCAGGACACAGACCCTTTTCCTTCAAGCAATTTTTACAGCAAACAAGCTAGCCCACATAACCACTCAAGAAACGACAAACTTTCAATCACATTCCATAACATAGAAACTCAAGAAAAGATTGACCACAATAATCAAGCACAACTCTTTTAAGCATATGATGCTAATCAGAGTTCATTTTATATTATTTTCTAGTCTTTTACTACAAAAATAGCGCAAAGGTCAGATTAAGTCATGCTTTGATCACCCTGTTCATCTAGATATCCATATTCCCTCTTAATTTTCATTTCTACCCTATCTTCAGCAATCACAATGGTAATAATACTCTATTTGCAGGCCAATAGCATCATTTTCTTTAATAACGGTGGTGTCCATCCAACTTGTGCACACCTCGACTATTCACCATGTACTAGCATCCTTCCGCCAATGCAGTTACCAGGCAAATCTTCCCACCAAGGAAACATTTTTGCCTCGACTGGGATTGGAACTCCGACCTTCCATGGTCTTTATTCCAACTACTGATATGCTACACCCTTGAGGTGCAAATCGGTAGCATCATAAAAGTTGACAAGTCAAAATCTAGCGTTTAATTAATGGGAGTCCACATGGCTACTTTAATTCTCATAGGGGGCTACGACAAAGCGATCCACTATCCCCCTATTTATTTTTGTTGGTGATGGAAATCTTTAGCAGAATGCTTTTAAAAGCAGAAAAGTTAGGGTGGATTAGAGGATTGAAAATTAGAAAAAGTGAGGGGGGAAGAACTGTATGTCTCACACATACATCAGGTGAAGCTGAAAAAGAGCAACTCTTACACCTCAGAGGAGTACTACTAGCTTTTGAAGCTGTCTCAGGATGGAGAGTGAACTTGGCAAAGAGTAATGTGTTCAGTATTAATGCTGAGCATTGTTTGATGATCTGGCAGATGTTTTGGGTTATAAAGTGGAGCAGCTACCAACCACCTATCTGGGCCTACCACTTGGAGCAAAAAAGAATGATGCAAAGATGTGGCAAGGGGTCTTAGATAGATGTAGCAGTAAACTGGTGCCATGGAAAAGACAACATTTATCTCTTGGTGGTAGGCTTACACTGGTCAATAGTGTGATGGATGGTATACCTACTTAAATAATGTCTCTCTTTAAAATGCCAACATCAGTGGAGAAAAAACTGAATATTATGAGGAATAAATTTTTGTGGGAAGGTAATAATGATAACAAGAATTTTCACTTGGTCAAATGGCAGGAGGTGACGAAAGAAAAGAAAGGAGGGGGGTTAGGAGTGAGGAATCTAAAGATGCATAACAAAAGTCTTTTATTTAAATGGCTGTGGAGATATAATTATGATGGGAATAGATTATGGAAAAAGGTGATAGATGCCAAGTATGGTATGAAGGACATGTGTGCTCCTCGTTCAATTCAATCTTCTTCAAAGGGGAGAGTTTGGAGCACAATTAGTAATCTTTGGAAAGAATATAGTCAGTTTGTGAAATTGAAACTTGGAAATGGTAATAATACTCTGTTTTGGTCTGATATGTGGTTGGAAAATGGAAGTCTTAGATCAAAGTTTCCTGGTCTATATAGCTGCTCTATTAACATAAATAGAAGAGTGTCAGACATCTATTCAAGCACCGGCTGGCAGCTAATCTTCAGGAGGGGCCTCAATGACTGGGAAGTTGATGAATTTTCTCAATTGATGCAATTATTGGATAATGTTAGATTGGAGGAAAACACGAGAGACTCATTAATCTGGGCAGCAAGTAATGATGGTATTTTCACAGTCAGCAGTTGTTATAGCTTGTTACAAAAAACAACAAGTGCTTTATCAATCAAATTGGCCATGGAAAGCAATATGGAAGACAAAAGCACCTATTAAAGTAGCCTGTTTTGGTTGGATTGCAGCTAAGGAAGCTTTTCTAACTCATGAGCTTGCAGAAGAGAGGTTTTGTTCTATGTAACAGGTGTTGCATGTGTGAAGAAGAGGCAGAAATAGTCAGTCATCTACTCATCCATTACAGAGTGGCAAAGCAGTGCTGGGAGCTCTTCCTAAATATATATTATGTCAAGTGGGCAATGCCTTCCAGTGTAAAGAGTTTGTTGGAGACATGGCAACAACAAAAAGTGGCAAAAAGTCAACAGATAGTATGGAGAACAATTCCTCTGTGTTTGGAAAGAAACGGGATTTGCTTTGAAGGGGAAAGGCAGCATGTATCCAGGATTAAAAGCAGATGCTTATTAAACTTGTAATTCTGGTGTAAAAGACATGCAATGGAAAATATTAAACAATATATGGATTTTCTAGAGGAGCTAGGAGGAATGTAGTTGCTTTGTTGTATTAGTTTAGATGTTTGTAATTTTGTACCATCTTGGTACCTTTTAATAAAATCTTACCTTACCAAAAAAACCTATCAAAAAGGAAAATCTACCCAGTCATCCCAAGCACCCTCCGCCAGCCAACCAATAACAATAGCAAGGGATCCCAGCTTAAGGAGCCGCTCCTCTCCCTCGGCTCTCCTTAATGGCTCGAGCTGGACAAGCAATGTCAACTTTTACAGTATTGCCTTAGAGAAGGTTAAAGCATCTAATTTTAGGTCTCAATTCCAACATGAGACAATGATTTAACATTTTTCAGGAAATAAAATGTACGTATCTGTACATAAAAGTACAACTCCACAGGACCAAAAGTCATTAAAATATCTCGAAATTGAATAAATTAAGAAGAGTAATATAACAAGGAAATATTTACCGTCAAGCTAATGGAAGTGAAAAATGATAATTTTACCTGAAGAAAGCACCAAGCTAGATTTAAAAGAGCAGCAAACCACAGAAGTCCATAGTATCCGATCATAATAGATGATCGACGGTGATTGAGCTTCTTAAGGTTGCTCCTAGCATGAAACCCTAAGTACACTATGAACAAAGCCGAGGGCAATACCAGCGTCGTATCGTGCCAGAATCCATGGCACGCAGTTGCGGAGCTGGAAAACCGGAATATGAAGTGATCTAGACCGATGGCTTGGACGGGACCGGCTTCAGTGATGGAGTATGTTCCGCTAAGATTCGACATTCTTCGAAGAAGTGAAAACCCAGAGAATTTAAGGCATTTTGAGAACCTGAAGATGAGATTGAATCGAAATTCGAAACCCTAGAGATGACGTGAAATGGAAGGAATCGCCAATCGCGGTAGAGGAGATCGATGGGTTGCTGTGTTGATGACGGAAGAAGAAATAGAAAATTGGAAGCTTGGTACTTATTTGGACGGGAAATAAATTAATTTGGAGTGAGGAAAAGACAAAAGAATGCCGTGCAGATATATATATCCACTTGGCAGAATCAGTGGAGTTTGCATTCACGTGCTTTTAGTGGAACTAGTTGGACTTCCATTCAGAATCTATCGTATGCTTTTGCTTTCTGTAACTAATTTAGGAAACTTTCCTAAAATGTGATGATTTTCAATTCAACTCTGAAACATTTCACACGATTAATATAATTTAATCTGTTACTATAACAAAATTACTTGTTATTTATTCTAGATTTCTATTCTTATCAAACAAAAATTACTGATAATTGCCTTCTAATAATATTAGTGTTGTGACATTTCTAAAAAATAGACAAACATCCTTCCATGTGGTATTTTTGCACGAGAAATTGAAGACAAATGATGCACACTTGTCATACTCTAAGCTCCGGTCAAAAACTATAAATAGGTCTTCAAAAGGCCATCAATCATCAACATTATCCTTTGCTTCTTTCGTTCTTCTTTAGCTTCTTTTCCTTTCCTCCTTAAACTTTTATAGTCTACTTTCTTTGTTCTCCTATTTTAAATAGCTGGATTTGTAATTTACTATTTTGTTGATTCTTGTATCCTCTTAAATAGAGGTAGGCTTGTTTAATCTTTGAGAGACATTTCACACTGTTGAAATAGTTTCTTAGGACAATGCACAGCACGACTCAAGTCAATTCGTGTATTTATATTAATATTGTAGTGTTATTATTGAAATTCTTACTCTCAATTACTACAATCTAAGAGACTTTGGCAAACAACACTAATGCTGAAAATACTACTGATACTACCAATATTGGCGCTACCTCCGCTGCCCCAGTTCCAGTTGCATTATCATATGCCAAGTCATTTCCAAATGTGTCGAATATTGAAATTTTCGTCAATAAAAATTTCAAGCGCTGGCAAGAACGTATTTTCTCACTGCTTGATGTCCATGGTGTTGCACATGCACTGTTGCATCCACAACCTAATTCAGATACTGATAATAAAATAGTGGGATCATGGCAACATGCCAACAAGGTATGTCGTTATACTATATTACAAACTATTTCAAATGAACTGTTTGACGTGTATTGCAGTTACAAGGAAGCAAAAGCTATCTGGGAAGCCTTAATTAAGAAATTCACTGATGAAGATGCTACAAAACAAATATTTGTAGTAGGAAAATTTTATCAATGGCATATGAGAGATGCTAAAGAGATGAACGTGCAAATCAACGAATATCAAAAACTGCTAGAAGACTTGAAGGCCGACAGATGTCATTACCAGAAAAGTTTGCTGCCAAAGTACCGATTGAGAAGTTGCCTCACTCATGGAGTGACTACAAAAATAACTTAAAGCACAAACAGAAAAATTTCACCATTGAGTAAATTGTGACCCACATCCTAATTGAAGATTCCAACAGAAAAGAATATGCCAAAGCTAGGATGAAAACTCTTAAAGCAAACTTAGTGCAAAGAAACAACAACAAATGAGTCTCAAGATTGCAAGCCTAAAAATCCTAACCTTAAAAGAAAAAAAGGCTCTTGTTTTGTTTGTGGAAAACCATGCTATCATGTCTCACAGTGCACGTACAAAGCAGGAAATGACAAAGAAAAAACTAATACTCCTAAAGCTAACTTAGTTGAAGGAGGTGATATTATCGCACCTGTCATTTCTCAAGTAAACATTGTAGCACATGCAAAAGAATGGGTGGTAGACTCTGGAGCTACTAGGCACATTTGTGCAAATCGAGAAGTATTTTCCTCTTACACTCCTGTAGAGGATGATAGAGAAGAGGTCTACCTTGGAGACTCAAGTACTACCAAAGTCTTGGGTAAAGGTAAGGTTCTCCTGAAACTCACTTCGGGAAAAACTTTAGCCCTTTTTTATGTACTGCATGTTCCTACTATAAGGGCAAACTTGATCTCTGTATCCTTGTTGGGAAGAGCCGGAGTGAAAGTGTCATTTGAATCTGATAAGATCATAATAACCAAAACTAATGTGTTTGTGGGAAAGGGCTATCGTAACCAAGGACTCTTTGTACTTAATATTTCCAATGTTATCAATGAAAATGCATCTGCTTCTGCTTATATGGTTGAGTCTATTTCTTTATGACATGTTATACTAGGAGATGTTAATGTCGCGTATATAAAGAAAATGCAGTCACTAGGATTAATATTTGGTTTAGACTCAAATAATATTAACAAGTGTGAAATATGTGCTGAAGTTAAAAGTATTAGAAAGACATGTATTCCCGTAAATAGAGAAACTGGATTGTTATCTTTAATTCACACTAATTTAGGCGACTTTAAGCAGACGATGACTTGAGGTGGTAAAAGATATTATGTGATTTTTATTTATGATTTTTCTAGATATACTAAGTTGTTTTTCTTAGAAATAAAGATGATGCATTTAATGCTTTTATTTTTTATAAACTGAGGTTGAAAATCAACTTAGTAGAAAAATCAAGAGAATTAGATCTGATAAAGCTGGAGAATATTTATCTTTAAATGATTTTTGTAAAAAGAATGGAATAATTCATGAAGTAACTCCGCTTTATTCACCTGAGTCAAATGGAGTAGCTGAAAGGAAAAATAGAATATTGAAAGAGATGATGAATTTCTATGTTAGTTAGTTCTAATGCTCCTGATAATTTGTGGGGTGAAGCTATTTTATATGCTTGTCACTTACAAAATAGAATACCGCATAGAAGAACTGAAAAAACTCCTTATGAATTGTGGAAGGGTTTTAAACCTAACTTGAAATATTTAAAAGTGCTAAAGTTCTTTTGCCTGAACCTAAAAGGAGAAAAATAGGTTCTAAAACTGTTGATTGCATGCTTATTGGATATGATGAACATAGTACTGCATATAGATTTCTTGTTTTAAAAAGTGATGTGCTTGATTACAACACTATAATTGAGACAAAGAATGTTGAGTTCTTTGAATATATTTATCGATTATCTGATAAAATTTCTCATACACATGTTGAAATAAATAATAAAATTACCTTTAATGAGGAACTGAGAAGGAGCAAAAGGCCTAGAAAAGAATATTTTTCATATGGAAATAATTTTCAAACTTTTCTTGTCGATAATGAACCATCAAATTATTTTGAAACTATATCTTCTTCAGATGCTACATATTGGAAAGAGGCAATAAAAATTGAAATTGATTATATTAAGAAAAATAATACATGAATTTTAACCGATTTACCTCCTGGTGCAAAGCCTATTGGTTGTAAATGGATCTTCAAAAGGGAATTTAATCCTAATGCATCTTTAGATAAATATAAAGCTCGGTTAGTAGCAAAAAGATTTTCTCAAAAACATAATATAGATTATTTTGACACATTTGCACCGATGACTAGAATTTCTTCTATTTGAGTTTTAATTGCCTTAGCTTATATCCGTAAGCATTTTATCCATCAAATGGATGTCAAAACAACTTTTTTAAATGGTGATTTAGAAGAAGAAATTTATATGGTTCAACCTGAAGGTTGTGTCATTCTTGGACAAGAAAATAAAGTTTGTAAATTAATTAAATCTCTTTATTGCCTTAACCAAGCTCCTAAGCAGTGGTATGAGAAATTTGAACAACTCTTACTGAGAGACGATTTTTCTTCAGTGGAGGTGGATAAATGTGTTTATACTAAAGTGGTAGGCAATGATTATTTGATAATATGTTTGTATGTTTATGATATGCTTATGTTTGGTACAAGTTTAACTATTGTACAAAGTACTAAATTATTTTTGTCTGCTAATTTTGATATGAAAGATTTGGGTGAAGTAAATACAATATTGGGAGTTAAAGTTATAAGGAGTGAAAATGAAATAATGTTGTCACAAGAACATTATGTCGAGAGACTTCTTAAAAGGTTTGAATATTTTAATGTCACGTCAGTGAGCACTCCTTTTGATGCTAACTCCCAATTGAAAAAGAATAATGGTGACCCAGTTGTTCAGTCTAAATATGCACAGATTATTGGGAGTCTGATGCATTTAATGAATTTTACAAGGCATGATATAGCCTATGTTGTGTGTAGACCGAGTAGATATACTCATAATCCCAACAGAGAACATTGGTCTGAATTAGCTTGACTAATGAAATATTTGAGAGGAATCATGAATTATGGTATTCTATATAGTGGATTTCCTTCTACTTTAGAAGGGTACAATGATGCAAACTGGATCTCTAATTCAGATGAGACAAAATCCACTAGTAGTTATGTATTCACCCTTGGTGGTGGTGCAATATCATGGAAATCAGCTAAACAGACGATCATTGCTAGATCAATTATGAAATAAGAGTTTGTAGCTCCGGGGTTAGCTGGTTCTGAGGCTGGGTGGCTAAGAAACTTCTTAGCTAATATCCTTTTAATAAAGGATGTATTGCCTCTTGTGTCTATACATTGTGATTGCCAAGCGGCAATAGCTATAGCAAAAAATAAATCTTATAATTGTAAAAGTAGACACATGGAATTGAGACATGATATCATAAAGCAGCTGCTGAGAGATGGAATAATTTCCATTGATTATGTGAAGTCAGAAATTAATTTGGCCGTACCTCTAACTAAACCAGTGGGAAGAAAATTAATTCTTCAAACCTCAAAAGAGATGGGGGTTAATGCCGACATGTTGTCAGTAGAGATGGTAACCCAACCTATGTGATTGGAGTTCTCATGAAGTAGGTTCATATGGGTAATAACAAGTCGATGTTGACATTGAAACACTAAAGGAGAGTGCTTAACTGCTACTAATTAAGAGGATGAATTATAACTCTTAATGAAATTCATAGTCCTTATGGATGGTGTATCTAAAAGCAGTATACATTTGATGATTCACCTATATGAGAGTGGAGTGGGACCGCTCCTATGAGATTTTGGCCTAGTCTTTAGAGCTCTCATGAATAACCAGGCACGTGCATGGCCTAGTGGCGCAAAACCGCGTTGAACAACAAAATTGTGAGGGCCGAAATGTGATTGATAAAAATCTCTGACTTACAATAAGAATTAGTGGTTCATAAAAATATTATATTTCACCAGTAATTCTGTGAATTAAGTTTTATTGGTCTAAGTTTGATTCATAGTCCAAAAGACATCAAACCTATTGCATTTGGACCATATAAATCCAGCAAATCTTACTCCTCTTTGTATGAATTTTTTGAAAGTATGTAGTGAAATTGTTGTGACATTTCCAAAAAATGGACAAATGTCCTTCCATGTGACATTCTTGCATGAGAAATTGAAGACAAGTGGTGCACACTTGTTATGCTTTAAGTTCCACTTAAAGGCTATAAATAAGCCTTCAAATGGCCATCAATCATCAGCATTTATCCTTTCTTCTTTAGCTTCTTTTCCTTTCCTCCTTAAACTTTTGTAGTCAACTTTCTTTGTTCCCCTATTTTAAATAATTGTATTTGTAATTTAATATTTTGTCGATTCCTGTATCCTCCTAAATAGAGGTAGGCTTGTTTAATCCTGAAGAGACATTTCACACTGCTGAAATAATTTTTTAGGACAGTGCTCATCACGACTTAAGTCAATCCGTGTATTTATATTAATATTACAGTGTTATTATTAAAATTCTTGCTGTCAATTACTACAATTAATGCATAGCGCTTACAAGTTTCGCATATATCACGCTGGAAAGGACACGAGAAGTTACAAAAATTCTTAAAACCAAAATAACAATCCTGAAGTGTTCGAGCTCATTGCTGTTTCTAACAACTCCAGATCCTTTAGAACAGGATGTGTGCCATGCTATGGACGGCTAAACTAGCCGAAAGTTCACTAGCTAAGACTTTAGCTATATAAGCTTTACCCATTTAGCCGATGTCCATTTGTATATTAGCAGTCTTTCCACGCAAAATCCTATTAATTTCTTGCTGTCAAATTACACAATCAGCACCAATAATATGGCCTACAAAGTCGAATTTGGCAGTTGACCGAGGAGGACAAACCAGATTATCGCAAATGTAATTATATTATTTATTAACTTGCCAACCATAGTACATTTTTCATCGAAGTGAGTACATTAATAAAGACCACAACTAAAAAGTTTGCGATTACATGATAGCAGCGGAGAATAAAACCCTGCTTTAGACCCTGTAAGACAACAAAAATACGTTTATAAAATCAACACATATACAAGTAGTATCATCCTCAAAGTTGAAGCTATTGCAATGTTAGTAGTCTCTGTTTCATCTTTTTTGATGAATTTTCAACTTCTTCAATCTTCCATTTCGTCTTCTTCAATTTCTTCAATCCTCATCTTCTTGACTGCTTGGACAGCATCACTCCTGGGACCATTAGGAAGCTGAATCAATATATCAGATTTTTGCCCTGTGGCAGCATTCACAAGACCTCCATTCTTCTCCACCCTGTAGGTTAGATCTTTCCCGCCGACACCAGCATCTATGTAAACCGTTGAGTTCTCATCAATTTCCTCCTTCACAAGCATCTTGGATAGCTCGGTCACCACCTTCCTCTCCAACCATCTCCTTATAGGTCTTGCACCATAAACCTGAATGCCATGATCACCACAATAAGTACAAGTTCGCAAAATAATCCTAAAATATTGGACTAGATTACAAGATATAATACTTACTGGGTCATAACTCTCTGAGAGTATGACATCTAGAGCTGCCTCAGTAACACCCAATGCAATACCCCTCTCAGCCAGCCGGAGTGCAACATCTTTCATCTGGTAGCGGCATACTTGCCTCAACTGCTCGTGGGACAGGGGATCAAACACAACAATCTCATCCAGCCGATTCAGGAGCTCGGGCTTAAACTGCTTTCGCACCTATCACAAAGCATACACACATGTAAACAGTTGTCATTCTAGCTAATAAGGTAAACTATTTCACTGTATTGCTCCAGTTTTATCAGCAAAGGGGACAATAAGTTAAAGAGTTACTAGTTTGAGACTATTTACCTCCTGCATGACCATTTCCCGAGCCGTCTCCATGGTACATTTGCCCATTAATCCAGACAACAGATACTCTGCTCCCAAGTTTGAAGTCATAATAATCACAGTGTTGGTGAAATCAACTGTGCGGCCTTGACCATCTGTTAACCTTCCATCATCCAAAACTTGAAGCAATGTATTAAACACTGTAGGATGGGCTTTCTCAACTTCATCAAAGAGCACAACACTGTAAGGCCGCCTCCTAACAGCTTCAGTAAGTTGTCCTCCCTCATCGTGCCCAACATAACTGCAGATGAGGAACACATGAGAATCTGTGATTGAATACTGTAATAATATGACACAGAAAAGAATTAGATTCAAACTTACCCTGGTGGAGCACCAATCAGCCGCGCAACAGAGTGTTGTTCCATGTACTCGGACATGTCTATTCTGATCATCAGTTTATCAGCATCAAAGAGCTGCTCTGCAAGAGCTTTAGCAAGCTCCGTCTTTCCAACACCAGTTGGTCCCAAGAAAAGGAATGAACCAGTTGGTTGCTGTGGCCTTCCTAAACCAGCTCTAGACCTTAACACGGCTTCAGCAACAGCTCTAACTGCATGATCTTGCCCGACCACTCTTTGGTGCAACCTATCGCCAAGACCAATCAGTTTCTCTTTCTCATTCTGCCCAAGCCTTGAGACCGGAATACCAGTCCAGCGACTCACAACTTCTGCAATCTGATCAGGACCCACAGTCTCTGTTAGCATTGTACTCTCAGCTGAGGTACTCTCAAGATTTGCTATTGCAGTTTCCACTTCTTGAATTGCCCCATATCTCAGATCTGCTGCCCTCGCCAGATCATATCTCCTTTCAGCTTCTTGTAAAGCATAAATGAGTTCATCGCGCTTTTGCTTGAGCCTGCGAAGCTCATCTATCCTTTCCTTCTCTTTTTTGTACCTCATCATCAAGGGCTGGAGTTTGTCTCTCAAATCATCAAGTTCTTTCCTCACCTGGACCAATGTCAATATATTTCGAGTCAGCATTATTCTTAACATATCTTTTAGAAAATAGAGCAATTACCAGTAAAAGCATTGGTAGCATATAATACTTACTTCTACTAGACGTGCTTTGCTAGCTTTGTCTTTTTCCTTCTCGAGAGCGTGAAGTTCAACTTCTAGCTGAATTCTCTTCCTTTCGAGATTGTCAATTTCCTCAGGTTGACTATCAAGCTGAACTCTAACATTTGCACAAGCTTCATCAACTAGGTCAATAGCCTTATCTGGCAAATGTCGACCTGAAAATACAAAGAGGTTAGTGATTTTTGCACCTGGAATGTGCAGCAAAGACAGTTTACATGCCAAACTGCCAAAAATTAACTGGTAGACTGCTTAATTTATCACGACACAGACATAAAAAGCATTTTGCAAAAACTGAAAAGTGGAAAACGAGCTACAGTTTTGATTTGAGAAATTTTTAATTATCCTCAAGAAGTTTTAGTACACTTCTGACAATCATACAAGTCCGAATCCACCATTATCCAGATGGGGAGCAGCTTGTAACACAAAAACAACTCATACAGTTGTAAAGGTCCAGAAGGAAGTGCAGACAATGATATGCTAATCAAGTCTCATCCCCTACCTGCTTAAATGAATCAAAATTCTGGCAACTGCTTCAAGAAGTCACTTTAGTACCAGGCAAATATACATCTATAGCTCCGACACCATAACATTTTAGGTTAAAATTCACCCTTCATTCGCTTGACCGAATCTAAGACCCATTCTGATCTATAGAGTTAATGAAATGCACGAGGAATAAGTAGGGCATATACATGCTTAGTGATTGACGGAGAAAAGACATCAAAACAAGGTGCTATGTAAAAAAAGAAAAAGTATAGATACCTGTAATGTACCGAGATGAGAGCTGGGCAGCCACTACAAGAGCTCTATCCTGAATTTTGACACCATGATGCCCTTCATACCTCTCCTTCAACCCGCGGAGAATACTAATAGTGTCAGTAACACTAGGCTCAGCCACATACACCTGCTGGAAACGCCTCTCGAATGCAGCATCCTTCTCAACATACTTCCTGTACTCCTCAAGCGTAGTTGCACCAATGCACCGTAATTGACCTCTGGCTAGCATTGGCTTAAACAGATTAGCAGCATCCATAGACCCTTCTGTCCGACCAGCACCGAGGACTAAATGTATCTCGTCAATGAAAAGTATCACTTTCCCTTCTGCTTCTTCAACTTCTTTCAGCACAGCCTTCAGCCTCTCTTCAAACTCACCTCTGTACTTAGCTCCAGCAACTAGCGCTCCCATATCCAATGCTATAAGCCTAACATCAGCTAAATTACTTGGAACATCACCACGTACAACCCTCTGTGCTAGCCCTTCAACAACCGCTGTTTTACCCACACCAGGCTCTCCAATAAGAACTGGGTTGTTCTTCGTCCTCCTTGATAAAATCCGAACGACTCTTCTAATTTCTTCATCCCTACCAATCACGGGATCAAGCTTTCCTGCTTGTTCCACAAGATCACGGCCATAAGTCTTGAGTGCTTGGAATGTGGCATCCCCGGAAGCACTTTCCACCTTTCTTCCTTCCTTTCCTCTAAGTTTCTCTACCTCTGATTTCACTCTTGATGCGCTCACTCCAGCTTCCTTCAAAAGATCTCCAATTTGGGAGTCTTCTAGCAGTCCTAAAATCAACTGATCCACTGCTAAATGGCTGTCACCACGAGACATCTGCGACGATTGTGCTCGTCGTAACACCTTGATAAGGGAAGTGCTAGGTGGGATTTCGTCAGGAGCCGGTGTCTGAGAAGGTAACTTCTTCATCGCTTGATTCAATACCCGCTCCACTGAATTAGCTACTTCTTCATTCCCACCAGCATTGACAATCGCTTGTCGAAAAATACCATTGTGATCAGATATTAAGGCTACAGCCATATGCAGAGGCGTGAATTGAGCATGCCCTGCGGATAGTGCTAGCTCGTGTGCCCCAGCAAGGGCCTCGTTAGTCTTGTGGGTGAACTTTTCAGGATTCATAATGAATCACCTATAGACAATCTGCAACAAAAGCACACACATTCCAAATAATCGGTTAGGTAATACTCCTATTTTCCACATTAGTGCACTGTACACCATAAGATCAATTAAGATGGAAAACTAGCTAGAATAGCAAATTTACAGTTCAAGATGTAACTATGGCAAAATCCGCACGAGAATAATAATTGAGTTAATCAACAATCGATCCCCTCGATATATATATTCAATAAAGAGAGTCTAAAAGACATGAGAAAAAAAAAAGGATCACTAATTAATTGAACTTTCTGTAACTTATCAAACAAGTAATGCAAAATAACCCAAAAAGGGCAGAACGTATTCAATTAAATCAAGCATCCGACAACACTAGTTTGTGATTTAAGGCGTGGTTACTACATGACTGATTGAATGATCAACTGGAACACGCATTAAGAGGTGAATTCAATCAAACACATGCTATCCAAAACAATGTCCGCAGCGGCAATGCCGGCGAAACAACAAATATTACAGCACGAGAGAGAAAATGCAGAATATGGAAATGAAACAGAGATAACCAATGATCAAATGCCAGACATGCAAGTGAAGCAAGCATACCTTACGACAATAAACGAATAGTAAACCAGAAAATTTGAAATTCCTTCAATGTAATTTGTCGAAATTCGAGTGCTTGGTGTTGATTTGTGTACGTTTCAGAGAGATTTCACAAAGCTCTTTGAGTACGAAGAAGAGTGGAGAGGGGAGAGGTCCTTTTGTTAAGCAAGAGCGAAGAGTCAGGAAAATTCGACGTTGAGCCCAGAAACTACTAGATTGTTCTTCTCTGGAACCGCGACGTGGAAATGGAGTCAAGTGTGGGCCTAATTTTATTGTGTCTGGTTTTTACTGGATTGACCTAGATATGTCAGTTCACCACCCTCATTTTATCATATTTCACTATCAGCCCCATTCTGTAATAAGATAGTTTTCTGTTCATTTTAATATTTTTTTTCGTTATTGCTCTCATATTCACGATAAATGGTATCTATATTTGGAGTTAGGTTTAAAATAGTCCCTTAAATATACCGTTAAGAAATTTTAGTCCTTCAACGATATTTTGGTTGTTAGATTTAAAGAAAATTATCAAAAATAATTAACGGTAACAAACATTTAAAGGGGCATTCACTGATTTCTGTTATGTTTGTTTTAGTATCGTATGCAAATATTTTGAGGAGCAATTTCTGTTATTTTTTATTTGTTTTTTGTGTCTTGGGTATTTTATGATTGATAAGTTCATCCTAGTGTTCTAGTTAAATTTTTTTTTTTACAACTCAATTAAATCTAACAACTAAAGTTTATTAAATATTACAAAAATCAAAAGACTCACTATGAGAAATTTGAAGGATAAAAGTTTATGAGAAGTTCATATAGGGAGCTATTTTGACTTGCACACGCATAAGATGTTGGAAAAATTATTAGAGGATTAAGGAGAATAAAAGGTTTAGCTCGAGGCATGTCAAGAACACTATCCTTAAGAATATTTCGCGCACACCCGTAATAAATAAAATTAGACGTATCCTCCAGGATTCAACAAGCTCTTCTAGTATAACTAGGAACAGAAACAATAAAGATTAACAAAATAAAAACCATCAATGAAAAATATATATATAGCAGAAGTTTTTACTCTTAGTTTTTTTCACCTTGAAAACAAAAGGAACTTGGGATTTTATAGATAAGAATATAATCATCCTTGCTGAAATGCTCCAACATCAATGGCTTTGAATGATTACAGAATTAATGAGAAAGATTGTTACAAAACAAAGTTTTGATAACTTCCAAAACAACGGATAATGATAATTTGACCAAACCAATTCAAAACTATTAATAGCTAATTATAGATAATTTGGTATGAATGCTAATAAAAAGTCAATTATAATATTATAATGGCTATTAATCATGCGTAGTAAATGCTAATGAATATGTTATATTTTATTTTTGAGATATAAGAATTGTCTTCTAACAATCCTCCACATATCTCAAAAATAATTCTAATGAATATAACAAAGTAAGAAGTTTCGCTGTGTTTTCACAAATGAGCATAACGCATCGAACCCGGTGTTTCTTGAACTATGAACCAGACCTAGATAAAATAAGATTAAACTTACAGAATAATTGGTAGTTCGAAACTTCCATGAACCAAGAATTCTTTTGTAAGTTTAGTGTCTTATCTATCACATTATACCCGCACACACTTTATTGTTTATCGTGATTTTGCGCTAATAGGTCATGCGCGCGCTTGATTTTCATGAGTGCTCTAGAAATTTCGCCACAAATTTCATAGGAGTGGCCTCACTCCACACTCATATAGGTTCATCCATCAAGTGTATTCAGCAGCACAATACACCACCTACAATAGGCTATGGATTATTGGATTAAGAGTATAATAATTCAACCTCACATTCCTTGCTGTCTCGCATTATACATACACACACACACGCACCATAGGAAGAGACATAATTTAATAGTGCATATTTGATCAACTAATGACTTGTTATTACTCTTATGAGCCTACTTCATGGGATCTCCAATCACATTGGTTGGGTTACCATCATTGTTGATATCTCAAATTGACAAAAGTCTCAACCCCTCGATATTTCACTTATAAGTCAAAGAATCGGCCAAATCCTCTTTTGACTACACATAATATGTATAAAAAATTCTCATCTTAAATAATTGTTATATCACAATATGTCTCTAGAGAATGTATATACTCTTCCTATTGAAATATTTATTTTCTTACAATGGCTATTGCCCCTTGGGAATCACAATTCATCGACATAATTATTATCGGTTTAACTCATCAAGAGGTTGCTTAATCAATTCCACTTCTAGACAATTCTAATACCATAACACCTCATCAAAGGGCGATCACACAATCACTAATGATCTTTTCATCATCTGAATCAAAGATTCAATATCATCATTGCATCATTCTATTGCATGGAAAATTCAGATACAAAATACTAACTCATAATATTTCTCAAGTAATGCATAAAATCATCTCAAATGAAATAAAACTTGACTTTTGTACAAGTGGCTTTTGAAACATATTTTAACACATAAGAATTTATTTTCTTTATGTATCTTCCATAGTCAAGCATCAAAGTAAATTTTTTAAAATATAAAAGCAAATTTAACTTATACAGGAATATCTCAAATCAATAGAAAACAAATCATAATTCAACGATTTCTTCATCACCCAAATGACTAAGAGATCTGAAATGAAATAACTTATCAGAGCCAAAAATACAACATAATTTTTCTTTTATCAATTAACATAATTTTTTTTGTCACAACAAATCTCAATTTTGTAAGGCTTCATTACAATAATTTTAATAAATATATTTTCTCATTATTCCCCTTATGATCAGACTACATAACTGTTGGCAATACATTCTCGACCCTCACACTTTCAAAAATTTCAGACCATTACGGAGATAATCTTTTCACAACTCACAAGGAGTTTCATTTTATAAATAATAAGCTAATAATATAGTTTCACCCAAAATATTTTTCCCAAATTAGAAAATATGTATGTCCAGAGATATCAAATTCATGACAAAAGGTCACCAACCTTTAAAATAGTATATAAATATAAATACAATTTATTTTCGTGATCTCAAGCAACATAAACAAAATTTTCTTTTGACATGTCAGGAAATTTCACAACTATCGAAATAACTAATATCATATTGCCTCTTCAAGATGTTAAAAGATAATATTTAAAACACTCTAGATCAAGAGAGCTACAAGCATTGAGATCTTTCTTTTGCTATTCTCCGGCTAGATCTAGGTGTGAACCAGGAGCTTGCCATTGTGGAAAATCAGTGCAGTATCTTTCACTATGCAAAATGCACATACAAATTCACATCAACAAATAACGTACCACTATAAACACATCTAGAATTGAAAGGACATTATATGTGTCATTCTTATGTCAAAGTTTATCTACATATTATGTTCTCACAAGAATAAGCATGAAAGAATAAATATTGAAGAGATGTATATTATTTCAACTATGTATACATGATACTTAGATATAATGTTACACAACAACATATCAAGTGGAAGATCTTATTGTATGACTTTAAAATTCATCACAATTTCATAAGTAGTATTCTCCATAAGATCATTCTGCAAACTTGAAGTGTAGGTCCCATTTTTCAAATTAGAACAATAACTTAGACATCATCAAGTTTGATTCTCCATAATTCAAAAAAATATGGAAATATCCTTAAGATTGTTGGAAAAATTATTGGATGATTATGGAGAATAAAAGGTTTAGTTTGAGGTGTGTCAAGGACACTGTCCTTAAGGATATTTCGCCCACACCCGTGATAAATAAAATTAGGCGTATCCCCCTGAATTCAACAAGCTATTCTAATATAATTAGGAGTAGAAATAACAAAAATTAACAAATAAAATCCAGCAATAAAAAAAATATATAGCAGAAGTTTTTACTCTTAATTTTTTCCACCTTGAAAGCAAAAGGAACTTGGGATTTTATAGATAAGAAAATAATCATCCTTGCTGAAATGCTTCAACATCAATGGCATTGAATGATTAAAGAATTAATGAGAAAGACTGTTACAAAACAAAATTTACTGCTCGGTAACTTTCAAAGCAACGGATAATGATAATTTGACCAAACCAATTCAAAATCATTAATAGCTAATCATAGATAATTTGGTACGAATACTAATAAAAAGTCAGTTATAATATTATAAGAATGACTATTAATCATGTGTAATAAATGACAATGAATATGTTATATTTTATTTTTGAGATATAAGAATTATCTTCTAACATAAGAGACCTTCTTTTTTTTACATTATTTTACATGGTAAAATCATTGTAACCGCCACAGTGTCTAGTTCACCTCTCCATGAACCAAAAGTTCATTAGAATATATGAAACGAGTACGTAAACATTATTTTCTAGAAAAGGGAGCATTGTTATAAATATATACTATATAATTATATAATGGATGTTCATTTAGTACTCCGTTGTAAATAAGCTTCTTGAAGAAACTTATTCACATGGGACACTGTCGTAAATATGTTTATCTATTTAGTACTCTATTGGAAATAAGCCTCCTGAACAAGCTTATCATTTTGGTACTCCGTTATGGATAAACATTACCCCCGGTGGAAGATTATCTACATCTGGTACAGTAGCATCATACAAGCAACTTACACAGCAGCTTGCACTAGCAGCTTACACAGCAGTTTGCAGTAGCAGCTTACAAACAGCTTACAAACAACTTACCAGCAGCTTGCAGTAGCAGCTTACACAACAACTTCCTTTCTTTTATAAATAGAGGAGATTTCAGTTCATTATGTACATCGGTTTGAAAGTTGAATAATATATCACTCTCTCTATATATACTTGTCTTTGATTTACTTACTTTAAAGGCGTTATTTTATAACACGTTATCAGCACGAGACTCTGCCATCTCGAGCAAATACTTTGAAAGTATCAAAGGTACGAACTTCCTTTTTCTAAATAATATCAAATCTTTCTAAACTTGAATTTGTAGCCCTGGATATATCAGGCAAAAGCTACATGTATTGGGTGCTTGATGCTGAAATTTATCTTGATGCGATGGGTCTGGCATATACCATCAAGGACAAAAATCAATTATCAAACCAAAACCGTGCCAAATCCATGATATTCCTACGCCATCACCTTGATGAATGATTGAAAATAGAATATCTCACTGTTAAAGATCCAGTCATACTGTGAAATAATTTGAAAGATAGATATGACCACCTGAAGATGGTCGTTCTTCCACAGGCACATTATGACTGGACTCATTTAAGGTTACAAGATTTTAAATCTATCAGTGAGTATAATTCTGCTATGTTCAGTATTATTTTCCAATTGAAATTATGTGGTGATAATATTACTGATCATGATATATTGGAGAAAACTTTCACCACTTTTCATGCCTCAAATATGCTCTTGCAACAACAATATCGAGAGATGAGATTTAAAATGTATTCTGAACTTATCTCACATCTTCTTGTAGTCGAGCAACATAATGGACTATTAATGAAAAACCATGAAAGCCGACCAACTGGTTCTTGTCCATTCCCTGAAGTGAATGAGACGAACTTCCACCAAGCTAAGCGTGGAAGAGGCCGTGGCCCCAGTCGTGGTCGGGGAAGAAAATCTAATCATGGTAATAATAATGCACCAAAGAACCCTCCTAACCACCAGCAGTGGAAAAGGAAGGAACAAAAGCATGAAGCGGTGCAAGCAACAAATGCAGAAAATGCATGCTATAGATGTGGGGGAAAAGGGCACTGGTCACGTACCTGTCGTACGCCAAAGCACCTGGTTGAGCTTTATCAAGCCTCCCTGAAGAAGACAGACAAAAATGCTGAAGCAAATTTTATTTTTGAAGATAATTTAGACTTCATGCATTTGGATGTAGCTGATTACTTTGCACTCCCAGAAGGAGAAACAAGTCATGTAATCGCTGATGAATCTGTAGAAATGTAAATATTTTAATTTTTGTTGTTTGTAGTAGATAGTATGGTTATGTAATAGAAGTTACGTTTTGATAATAATGTTTATTATAATATATTTTGTTTATGTCATTTTGAAGAATATGGATAATCCTCAAATTATGTTTGGATCAAAGACCAATCATGAAGATATTTGTGTAGTTGATAGTGGAACAACTCATGCCATATTCAAGAATCAGAAATACTTTTCTTATTTGCATAAGAAAAAAAGCAAATGTTTCAACAATTTCTGGTAATATAAGTTTGATTGAAGACTCCGGAAGAGCCATTATATTTTTCTCTAAGGGAACAAAACTTATTATAGACAATGCATTGTTTTCCTCCAAGTCCCGAAGAAACTTGTTGAGTTTTGTAGATATCCGCCGAAATGGGTATCATGTTGAGACAATAGATGAAATGAACGTGGAATATTTTTGTATTACAAAAAATATTTCTGGCCATAAATGCATTGTAGAAAAGTTACCAACTTTATCTTCTGACTTATACTATTGAAAGATCAGTACAGTTGAAGCACACTCTATCGTAAACCAGAAGTTTACTGATTCAAAATACTTTTGAGCTTTGGCATGGCCTTTTGGGTCATCCTCGATCAATAATGATGAGCCGAATTATTGAAAATTCAAGTGGGCATCCACTAAAGAACCTGAAGATTCTTACAAATGATGAATTTTATTGTGAGCTTGTTATCAAGGCAAAATGATTACTAGACCATCACCAATGAAGGTTGTCATGGAATCCCCTGCCTTTTTAGAGCGTATACATGGGGATATATGTGGACCTATTCACCCACCAAGTGGGTTGTTTAGATATTTTATGGTCCTAATAGATGCATCTTCAAGATGGTCTCATGTGTGCCTACTATCATCTCGCAACCTGGCGTTTGCAAAGCTATTAGTCCAAATAATTCGATTAAGGGCACAATTCCCAGATTATCCTATAAAGGCTATTCACATTGATAATGCTGGAGAATTCTCATCTCAAGCTTTTGAAGATTATTGTCTATCAACTGGAATAAAAGTTGAATATCCTGTAGCTTATGTTCATACTCAAAATGGCCTTGCAGAGTCATTTATTAAACGCCTGCAATTGATAGCAAGACCACTACTTATGAAAGCAAAATTGCCCACTACTGTTTGGGGACATGCTATTTTGCATGCAACATCACTTATTCGTCTCAGACCGACACATTATAATAAATATTCTCCGTCGTAATTAGTTTTTGGTCATGAACCAAATATTGCCCATCTACGAATTTTTGGATGCTTTGTATATGTGCCAGTAGCACCACCAAAGAGTAGTAAGATAGGTTTGAATCACCCTCTATTATTCGCTATCTTGAATCATTGACGAGAGATTTATTTACTGCTCGATTTGTAGATTGTCGATTTAATGAAATAAATTTCCCACAATTAGGGGGAGAGAAAAAGTAAATCAAAAGAGAAATTGTGTGGAAAGTTTCATCATTATCTCATTGTGATCCACGTACCCCTATATGCAATCAGGAGGTCCAGAAGATTATCCATTTACAGAATATTACAAATCAAATGCCAGATGTATTTATTGATTTGAAAAGGATTACTAAATCACATATCCCTGCAGAGAATGTGTCTATCCGAATTGATGTCCCAGCAGGACCATCTACTAGCATGATAGCTAGTAAACCCAAAATACGCCTGAAGCGTGGTAGGCCTCTGGGTTCTAAGGATCGAAATCCTAGAAAAAGGAAATCGACAAATGATCAAAATAATACTATGAAGGGATCTCCTGAAGAGACCCAAGATCTGATTAGTTATGAGATTCCTGAAGAAATCAATGAACCCGAGACTCAGGTGAGTGAGGAAATTTTAATAAGTTCTATTGGTGATGTGACTAATTTGAATCGATCTGAAATAGCGGTGGATAATATTTTTGCATATAATGTTGCACTAAGCAGTATGCAAGATAGTGAGGATCTTGAACCCCGATCTGTCGAAGAATGTCGACAAAGATCTGATTGGCCAAAATGGCAAGAGGCAATTCAATCCGAATTGAAGTCCCTTGCTAAAAGAGAGGTCTTTGGACCAGTAGTCCAAACACCTACTGGTATAAAGCCAGTTGGTCATAAATGGGTTTTTGTGCGGAAAAGAAATGATAAAGATGAAGTTGAAAGATACAAGGCTCGCCTTGTCGCACAAGTATTCTCACAACGACCTGGAGTCGATTATGAAGAAACATATTCACTCATTTTGGATGCCATAAGATTTCGATATCTCATCAGTTTAGCCTTACATGAAAGGCTTGAGATACATCTAATGGATGTGGTTACAGCTTATCTATACGGGTCACTTGATAATGAAATTTACACGAAAATCCTTGAAGGATTTTAAATGCCTGAAGCATATTCAAAATCTCAGGAAATGTACTTAATCAGATTACAAAGATCTTTGTACGGTTTAAAGCAATCTTGGCGTATGTGGTATAATCGCCTTAGTGAATACTTGCTGAAAAAAGATTATATAAATGATGTTATTTGTCCATATATTTTTATAAAGAAAATGGCATCAGAATTTGTTATACTTGCTATTTATGTTGATGACATAAATCTTGTTGGAACTCCAGACGAGCTCCAAAAGGCAATTGAATATCTTAAGAAAGAATTTGAGATGGAAGATCTTAGAAAAGACAAAACTTTGTCTTGGTCTGCAAATTGAACATTTAGCAGACCGGATCTTTATCCATCAATCTGCCTATACATAAAGGGTCTTAAAACGTTTTTACATGTACAAAGCGCACTCATTGAGTACACCAATAGTTGTTCGACCACTTGAAGTGAATAAGGATTTGTTCTGACCTCCAGAAGAGAATGAGGAACTCCTTGGTCCCGAAGTACCATATCTCAGTGCAATTGGTGCATTAATGTATCTTGCTAATGCTACAAGGCCTGACATAGCATTTTCTGTTAATTTACTAGCAAGATATAGTTCTTCTCCTACACGGAGACATTGGAACGGGATTAAGCATATATTGCGATATTTAAAGGGAACGCTTGATATGAGTTTGTTTTATGCTAACAAAGATAGTACAGATCTTGTTGGTTATGCAGATGCAGGTTATTTATCTGATCCCCATAAAGCTCGATCTCAAACCGGGTACGTATTTACTTATGGAGGTATTGTCATATCATGGCGCTCCACAAAACAATCTATTGTTGCTACTTCTTCAAATCATGTTAAGATAATAGCTATTCATGAAGCAAGTAGGGAATGCGTATGGTTGAGATCAATAATTTATTTTATTCGAGAAAAATGTGGTTTGGAATGTGAGAAAAGACCTACAATTTTATACGAAGACAATGCTGCATGCATAGCCCAATTGAAAGGAGGATTTATAAAATGTGATAGAACGAAGCACATTTCACTAAAATTATTCTACACGCACGATCTTCAGAAAAACGGTGACATTGATGTGCAACAAATCCGTTCAAGTGACAATCCAGCAGATTTATTCACTAAATCTTTGCCAACTTCAACTTTTGAGAAGATGGTATACAAGATTGGAATGTGGAGACTCAAATATTTGAAACAAGGTTGTCATCAGGGGGAGTAAAATACGTGATGCACTCTTTTTTCCTTACTAAGGTTTTTTCCCACATGGTAAGGTTTTTAATGAGACACCTAGCAACGCATATTACAAAATATGTGTACTCTTTTTCCTTCACTAGGACTTTTTTCCCACGGGATTTTTCCTAATAAGGTTTTAATGAGGTACATTATCTTTTAATGAACATCCAAGGGGGAGTATTATAAATATATATATTATATAATGGATGTTCATTTAGTACTCCGTTGTAAATAAGCTTCCTGAAGAAGCTTATCATTTTGGTACTCCGTTATGGATAAATATTACCCCCGGTAATAGATTATCTACACCTGGTACAGTAGCAGCTTACACAACAACTCGCAGTAGCAGCTTACACAACAACTTCCTTTCTTCTATAAATAGAGGAGATTTCAGTTCATTATGTACATCAGTTTGAAAGTTGAATAATATATCACTCTCTCTATATGTACTTATCTTTGATTTATTTACTTTAAAGACGTTATTTTATAACAAGCATCAGTTATTTGCATCATTTTATAGATGTTTGAAATCTTTTTTTGGGGGGGATTTGTAATTTATTAAGTTTGTTACTCAAAATACATTGCATTTTCAGAAAAGACGTGATTCAATGTTTAAATGATACATCTATTCTTTATGAAAAACGTGATTCAACCATTAAATAGTACTTTTATTCGTGGAAATGCACGTTAATTGCTTCTTTTTATTTTAGCAGAATATTACTTACTTGTTCACTCTCTATAAATACTTATCCCATTATATAAAATCATGAAGAAATTCAAAAATAACCAGATTTATTAGTCGTCATTTAAAAAAAGTCACACTTTCAAAAGTAATCGAAATATAGCCACTTTTTATAGATGAATCTGAACGAAAATACTGATCAAAATCTGGAAAATACTTCAGTACATTATACTGGAGTTCCAGCATAAGTATACTTGAACTCCAGCATATTATACTGGAGTTCCAGCATAAGTATACTAGAACTCCAGTATAATATAATGGAGTTCCAACATAAGTATACTAAAACTGCAGCATAATATACTGGAGTTCCAACAAAGTATACCGGTCCAGTATAATATGCTGAAAGTTTATACACAGGTGCTCGAATATCCAGTATATTATGCTGGAACTTTCTGCGTGTTGGAATTCCAGCATAATATGCTGGAAGTTCATACACAGGTGCACCTAACTCCAATATATTATGCTGGACCGATCTCTGTTGCAACAAAATAGTAGCTATTTTTCAATGACTTGGCAAACGCTGACTATTTTTGAATGACCAGTCCGAAAACTAGCTAGTGCGTGCTATTTTTACATAAAATCAGAGGCGTGATTTGTTTATTGTTGGTCTTTAAGCTTAATGTAGCTTAATTTTAATCTTGGTGTAGCTTAAAGAGAGTGAATGAAAAATGGTGGGAAAAGAAATGGAGGGAAGTGAAATTTTGAATTAGTGCACTTTGTCCCTCATTGGAAGAAGGAAAGAAAATCTATGTGTATATATAGAGAAACTCTTCTTCTAGCTCTTAAAGAGTTGAGAAGAAGGCAAGCCTCGCGCCGTCGCCGTTGTCGCTCGCTCGGCTCGACTTCGGCTTCGCTCAAAGATTGATTGATTAATCTTTTTGGACAAAGATCCGTCCATTTTTTTCGGATTATTTTAAATCCATTTTTAATTTTCCCGCAATCTTCACACCTATTCCAACAACTATAGTTGTTCTGAAAGGTTGCAAAACCTTTTCAAAAATAATACGAAATTGTCTATAAATATGCCTTGAATCCCAGAATCTTTACTTACTAAATTTTTTGATCTTTTCCTTCTTCTTCTTTTGCACAAAAATATTCCAGTGTGTTTTACGACCATCAAGTGGTTCACCGATCACCGGAGTTTTTGGTACCGATACGCTGGTGAGTTAAATCGTTCCATCCTAGGAAGATATATTCCAAAATCTCGGGTACTTGAGGGGAATAATTTCTTTAAGGACACACTGTGTATTCAGTGGGCTCGGTTTATTCTTTTATTTTTTTCCAGAAGAGAAGCTGAGGACGGCTGGACTAGCGCGCCCGCGCTCAGCACGCGCTAGTGGTCGCGCTAGTCAGGTTTCTTACTGTCCCGGATAAATTCCACTAGCGCGGCCGTGATAAGCCCGCGCTAATGAGATTTCTCACTGTTTCTTATTTTCAGAAAAAAATATTATTTTATTTTACAGCAATATAGATTACTAACAATCTTAAGGAAATTAATTTTTTTTCTCTGTATTCTGTTTGTGGAGATTAAAACCTGTGTATTTTCTACTCCTTCTGAATTTTATTATTCTGATTTGAAGATATAAAAACTTGATCAGAGTTTTGAAATTCAGAAAACGATTAGAAGAACATAAAAATCTTCATCGTTTTCTGTGAAACAGTATATAAAAACTTCGGTTTTTATTTATTATACATAATGTTTATTGTTGATTACAGTATTGTTTACTGTTCTGGTTTTGCCATTGATTGGACTCTTCTGTTGTTGACAATGAGAAATGACAATTGATAAGGGAAATTCTTCTGCGATTGTTGCGGCAACGACGATAACCTCATCAAGTCGGACTGTTGTTCCACCAACAGAAAAAACGGGGAAATTTTCTGGAGCCAACTTCAAAGGATGGCAACAAAGGGTATTCTTCTGGCTTACCACACTTGGTATGCAGAAATTCACTAGTGAAGAACCTCCAGTGCATGTTGCGGACATTCCGGACAACGAGAAGTTCATGATTGTTGAAGCATGGAAGCATGCAGATTTTCTTTGCAAAGGCTATATCCTAAGTGCTTTAGAGGATGACTTGTATAATGTGTACAGTGCGATGAATACTTCAAAAGAATTATGGGACGCACTTGAGAAGAAGTACAAGATGAAATATGCATGCTTGAAGAAATTTGTGGTTGCCAAGTTTCTAGATTATAAAATTATAGACAACAAAACTGTGGGAACCCAAGTTCAAGAGCTTCAACTTATTTTTCACGACCTTATTGCTGAAGGTATGGTCGTGAATGAAGCATTTCAAGTGGCTGCAATGATTGAAAAGTTGCCTCATTCATGGAAAGACTTCAAGAACTATCTTAAGCACAAGCGCAAAGAAATGAAGTTGAAAGATCTTGTGATTCGTCTCAAGATTGAGGAAGACAACAAAACAGCCGAGAAGAAGTCTCGTGGAATTTCAACGATCATGGGAGCTAATATCGTTGAGGAGACTGCTCCAAAAAGTAAGAAGAGGAAAAGATCTTCTGGACAGAATAAGGAGCAGAACAAAAAGAAATTCAAGGGCAATTGCCACAACTGTGGAAGAGTTGGTCACAAAGCCCCTGATTGTCGTCTCCCGAAAAAAGGATAAGAAGAACGGACAAGCCAACATAGTGGAGAAGAATGATGACATTGATGATATTTGTGTAATTCTTTTGTAATGCAACTTAGTTGAAAATCCGAAGGAGTGGTGGATTGACTCCGGATCCACTCGACATGTTTGTGTTGTCAAAGAAACATTTGCCACTTACTTACTTTACTGCTGGTCCCAAAGAAGAGATTTCCATGGGAAATAATTGAACATCCAAGATTGAAGGTTATGGAAAGATATTCTTAAAGATGACTTTCGGCAAGGTGTTAACGCTCAACAACATTCTTCATATTCCTACTATTAGGAAGAATTTAGTTTCTACTTTTTTACTTGTGAAGAATTAATTGAAATGTGTATTTGTCTCTGATAAAGTTGTTGTGAGCAAGAATGAAATGTATGTTGGAAAAGGCTANGAGTGTAATAAATCGAAATGTCAAATATGTGTTGAATCTAAGTTTGTAAAACATCCTTATAAGTCTGTTGAAAGGAATTCAAATCCTTTAGACTTTTCATACTGACATTTGCGATATGAAGTCCACACCATCTCGAGGTGGAAAAAAGTATTTTATTACTTTTATTGACGACTACACTCGATATTGTTATGTTTATTTGCTTAAT